>PVKM010020399.1:0-23389 GCA_004027735.1 Carollia perspicillata | reverse complement strand
CCTGGAACTCTGCTGGCTGAAGGAAGGGAACACGATAAACCATGCCCTAGCTCTTAAAGCTCTTCACCCACCGCTGCTCACATCGCATTAGGCACATTTCACTTCATTTCACTCACATTCAGGGAGATATGACATGTAATCCTGCCAGGTGGCCGGAAGGAGAGGGTAAGAACATTAATCTACAGTCCCAGAGACACTACCTTCTCTCCCAGAGAGGACTCATGGTTCTCTCTCCCTCTCTCTCCCTCTCTCTCTCTCTCTCTCTCTCTGTCTCTGTCTCTCCCTCTCTGTCTCTCTCTCTGTCTCTCTCTGCCCCCCCCCTTTCTCCTTCAAACTGTTGCTCACGAGTCACATTCTCAGCGAGGCCTTTCCTAACCGCTGTGTGTGAATCACACCACCTCCACCCCTTTGTTTTATTGTCCCCCAAAGTATCGTACACATGTGCACACACAAATACGCACAGACTCACATTTTTATTTCGTTCCATTTCTGCCTCCCCTGACCAGACGTAAGCTCTCGGAGAGCAGGGGATTCCGCCTGTTCCTGTGCTGTTGTTTCCCTGGCCCCTGGAGCATGGTTCTTCATAGGGCGAGCCCTTTGTATTTGCTGAGGAAACATTCAGGATCCATTTAAAATGGACCCTGAGTATTCTCATTAACACTAGGATTTTGAGAGCTTAATTTACAGTAGTCATTTATCTCCAAACTTCTTCTGACCTAGTTTAAGTGATGAGAAAGGAAACAAATAAAGAGAAAATGGTGCTTCATTTTTACGTCCCTTGGTCTCTGAGGCTTTGTCTGCCATTCTTTCTAGGAGCAGATGTGAGAGAGAGTTGTGGGAAAAGTAATTTTTCTAAGATTTCTTAAAACATTTGTCTGTATCAGTTCCAACATTTTTCTGACCTACAAAATACTGACATCTAATGCGAAGTGATTTTTAATTGAGCATGGATATTGTTAAAATGTACAGATGGGATCAATCACACAGTAAAAAGTAATTCTTAACACAATGAAAATGTTATCCTTCGCGACCACAGTCTAGCATACCACTCATCACACTGAACAATGGGCAGTGGTTCAGATAAATGGCTGTCAGTTGGCACTCGTTACCTCCCCACATTTTTCTCCTCCTCCATTTTCTCTGCAAGTAATAAAACAAATTAAAAATCCATATCTGCATTATAGGAAAAAAATTTTATTTCTAAATACTTTATGATGATTATTGGGACATTATTAAATAATATCTAAATAATATTGCAATTGGCAAGGGCTGTTAGTACCTTGGGCATATGAACCAAGAAGCAAAGTTACTTAGGAATTCAGAATTTATTACTAATTAGGTGGGCAACTTGCGGTAAATTTCTGGACCTCAGTTTTCTTTTTTAAAAGTTATAATTATTATAGTGACCAACCCCATGCAGAATCTTTTGTGAATAAATTCATGGTCCTGAAGCCTTTCAGGATAATATGACACCCGGAAGTTGGGTCACTGGTTTAGTCTCCCACGAGGACAGGAACTGACCTGGATCTGCCAGGTGCTGCCTGGGGCACCCCGCCAGTGCCCGTGCAGGCCCATGCGCCGAGGCCCAGCGGTGACTGGCCAGTCATCTGATCCGAGGGCACATTGTTGACTGGGTAGGTGTTTGTATCTCTAGCAGTCAGCGGCATGATAAAACACAGATTTCAAAATTCCTATAAGGAAAAAACATTTTGACTACAATATTGCTTTTGTTTATTAGGATATATATAGGATACAAGCAAACATCATTATAAAAGTATACCATCTCAGAAAAAAAAATACACCATCTACCTGAGAAAAATTATTTATTTAACATCGAAGGGTAATATTGCCCCAGGTGAGTGGCTCAGTTGGTAGAACGTCCTCCCAATATGCCAAGATTGTGGGTTCAATTCCTGGTCAAGGCACATACAAAGAGGAACCAATGAATGCATAAATAAATGGAACAACAAACTAATGTTTCTTTCTCTCTCCCCCCCTTCCTCTCTTCCTCTAAAATCAATTAATATTTTTAAGTGCGATATTATCAACTGGATTGTTCACCTGATATAAGCTAAAAATGAGCGCACTCAAATCTCTCAAAGATTGAAAAAACAAATAGAAATTAATATTTTCATAGGAAATAAAACACTACCAGCAATTGTATAAAAACATTGCAGGGGGATCTCATGACTCATTTGCTTACACATGACAGATAACCAAACTCAAATGGTCTTAAAGCAAAAAAGAAGGGCCATAGGGAAGACTTCTTTGTGCACGGCATTGGAAAGTTCCAAAGTGTCCACTTTCAGGTGAGGCTTGCCTTTCCCCAGTCTTCCCAATGTCTTTCCCCACGGTGTTCCCATGCTCTATATGAGTCATTGGTAATTTCTGAAGTGCATCTAGCTTCTATTCTCCATTCCTAATTAGAACTCAGTTTCCTTTTGGGGAATAACTTCTCACCTGAATAACCGTGGTGAACCTTAATGAGAAGGTAATGCCAGCCACCTAGCTCTGCTGAAACTGAGAGGAACAGATGGCACCCCTCCCTGTGTCCTTCCCTTCCCTAGGTCTAGGGTCATGGGCAAACACATTACTGAAGCTTAGTCAGGGAAGTGCTGTCCCCTGAGACTTTCTGATCTTGACCAAGTTCCACAAGGAAGGAAGAAGCAGGGACAAGGCCATACCAGAATCTTCTTCATAAGCAACGTCTGTCGTGCTTCTCAACCTCGCAGCCAAGTCTTTGCTCTTGCCCACTGTCAAGCCTGGTTTGCCAAATCTAGCCAAATCTGGGAGCCCCAAAGCATTCTCCTTTGCTTGGGGCACTTGGGTGCTGCTACTTGACAGACGGAGTGGTGAAGGCTATGGGGATGGCCATGTGTGTGAAGGAGAGCTGCCCCTCTCAGTGTTCCCACGGCACCGTGCACTGCATCTTTCCATAGGCCCTTATCACAGTTCGCTACTGATCTGCCCATCTGCCTTCTCCACTGGACTAAGAGCTCCCTTGTGCTCAGCCAGGTGTCCGGAGGTCACTGCCATGCATTCAAAACAATCTGTGTTGAATGAATAGATTAATGAATGAATGAATGCTTGTATTAAACAATTATAAAATTTAAGACAATATATTATCATGCACAGATCATAAAGGCTCTGTACAAAGTGTTAAACTTGTCTAAAAGAATTTTCTAGGCTGTTCTATGAGGAGTTATTGCACATTCTTTAAGGATCTATATACCTGTCAGGACTAATCTTTTTTCATCCCTAAAATTTAATCTGAAGTTTTCTTCAGGGCAGATTGATGCCTGTCTAATGGAGATAAATATTCTCCATTTGCCACCAGAAATGCCTCTTCCTAAATTAAATAAAGAATCAAAACCCCAGCTCGGTTTTAGCCTGCCAGCACCTCTCCTAGGAACCAGACAGGCTGCGCGGGAAAAGTCCTGCTGTGTCCCTCGGGTGCAGAGCTGCTCAGTGGGCACCCACTCCTGCTGCCCTACCGTGCGTAGCCTGTGCCCTTCAATCACGTAAGCCACAGGTCTGGCCTCACTACAGGGTCAGGCCAACTCTAGTACCTCTGTGGGTGGGCATGCATGTCACCCTAGGTAGACAGGACAGCATGGTAGGCATAGGGTGCTAAGGGTTGGTGGGGAGGGCGTACAATCCAGCAGGGCCTTCCTCTTCCTGTCCCCCTTGCCCTTTCTCTCCCTTGTCCTTCTGAGCAATGCAGGCCTAAGGCCACTTGGGGAGGTGGAGCAGGGTGGTGTACACAGGGGTGCCCCAGCGGGAGGCACCCCAGAGTGGGGAGGTAGGCACCAGGACACAGACCCACTAGGCTCCAGAGCCTGAGTCAGTGAGGAAGGTGCTCCCCCACCACCCAGCCCAGGCACGAGGGTGTGGAGGACCTGAGGGATTGGGTATTCATGGAAGGGCTGACCAAATAAGGCAGTTTATTGAGTATGATGTAAGCCAGGCCCCTCATTGTCAGATTGGAATTAGAAATATGGGGAAGGAGCCCTGGTCAGATAGCCCAACTGGTTAGCCTGTCAACCCGATACACCCGATAGGGATTGTGGGTTCAATCCCTAGTCAGAACACACAAAAATCAATAAATGAATGTATAAATAAGTGTAATGACAAATTGAAGCCTCTCTCTCATCCTGTCTCTCTCTCTCTCTCTCATTCATCAGTAAATACATAAAATAAAGTAAGAAATATGGAGAAGGAGAAACAGAATCCACCCTGCAGTGGTAGATGAGAACTGATGTGCCCTCTGAATTCGGAGTTCCATAGAGACAGAACACATTAGTTTCCTAGAGTTCATAACAGTTACCACCAACTGGGTGGCTTAAAACAACAGTCATTTATTCTCTCACCATTCTGGAGGCCAGAAGTCCAAATCCAGGTGTAGGCAGGGCCACACTGTACAGAGACTCCGGGGGAGAACCCTTCCCTGCCCCTTCCAGCTTCTGGGGGCTCCATGTGCTCCTTAGCCTGTGACCACAGCACCGCAATCTCCATCTCCTCCTCTCGCTGTGCGTTTTCTCCTCTGTGTCTATAAGGATACACGGGATTGCGTTCGGGTGCACCTTGACAATTCAGGATAAGCTTCTCCTCTCAGATACTTAATTACATTTTTCCATATAAAGTAACACCCACAGGTTCTGGTGATTAGGATGCCTAGTTCCAGGGATACAGAAGGAAAAAAAAATCACAAGATGAGACGGAAACACCTGATTAACCTGGAAAACGAGAAATGACAAAACAATGATGGAGACATGTCAAAAGGACAGAGAAGCCGGCTCGAGGAGGCTCCCTCTGACCCAACTGGGAACAACGTCAGCATCGAAATGAGTAATGATAATAACATTGCGTAAAATAAGAAACCATGGGCCCATGGAAATAAAAATAAATTAATGAATCAATCAAGAATTTCCCAAGGAATGAGTATTTACATAGTTTCAAAGCACCTTCACGCAATATGCTTATAAATTACAAAAGGGAAATTTTCAGGAGAAAAGCCTGGAGACATCACTTTAATGAAATGACAAAAATGAACATCAAAAGTGGGACAGACTGAATTGTGTACTGCTGGATAGGATGCATGAAGAATACAGCAACTTCCTAATATCCCTGCCAAAGACAGGTACACTCCACCGAGTTGTGACGAGACAGCAGGCAAGCCCAAACTGAGAAACAACTGACCTATAACCTTCAAAGGGGAGAGGTCATGAAAGTGAAGACTTGTTCCAGATTGACCAAGACAGGGGGAAGTAAAAGAAAGGAAAGAAAAAAAGGAGGGTGGGACAAAGAAAAGTATAGTCCAGTATATTTCAAAAATGTAGATGTAAAAATCCTTAACAAAATATTCGCAAATAGAATTCAGCAGTATAGAAGAATTACACACCATGACTAAAGGGCTTTATCCCAGGGCTGTGAGGCTGGTTCAGCATTTGAAAAGAATCCACATATTTCAGCATAGTGACCAGCAGTGGTGGCGGCAGCCAGGGGACCCTATTGAGCAGTGCCTGGCATGAAGGAGGGGCCAGGCAAATCTGGGAAAGTGAAAAAACTGGACTCTGCACCAGTGGCTTTTGTTCAAACAAAATAAGGTGCTGCGCAGCACACGCACTGGGTCACACGCTGCGTGTCTGGGAGCCAGGACCACTGGGGGCACGGGGACAGACAGGGGAAGGGCTGGCTTGCTGCAGCGGCAAGTGCCAAAGAGGACGGCCCCACTCCCTTCCCGAAAGTCAGAGTTGCCCTGAGAGTAGGGTCGGGCCAAGGAGAGCGAGAGACCCTGCCAGCCAAAACAGAAGAAAGCCCATTCTGGAATGTTTGCTCAGGAGCTCTGTTTTCACATTGTAACCACACCCTTCTCCATTTGAATTTCAATTTGAATTTGAAACCATTGATCTGACACCTTCCCTAACCTATTCCAAAGGTGGAGATAGACACCTAGGTTGCTTCCAGCACTTGGCTATTGTAAATTGTGCTTCTATGAACACTGGGGTACATAGGTTCTTTTGGATTAGTGTTTTGGGGTTCTTAGGATATAATCCTAGCAGTGGAATTGCTGGGTCAAAAGGCAGGCGGTAAAAGAGAAATACCATATGATCTCACCTTTAACAGGAACCTAACCAAAAAGCAAACAAACAAAATATAACCAAAGATACTGAAATAGAGAACAGGCTGGCAGTGACCGGAGGGGAGAGCGGAGGGAATTTCAGGGGAAAAGGGGAAGGGTTTGCAGGAACAAGTATCAAGGAGACATGGACAAAAACTAGGGGCAGGGGCGTGGAAATAGGAGGGAGATGGAGAGGGCTGGGGGTGGGGCGCTGGGATGGGAGTAAAAGGCAGAAAACTGTACTTAAACAACAATTTTAAAAAATTCTTAAAACAACAACAAAGGTGGAGACAGAGTATGAGAGAGACGGCCTGACAGCTCATTCCAGACCACTCAGATGGGCTACGATCTAGCATCCCTTAAAGTGCTTCTTTCATGAACTGCTAATGGAGAGTCCACTCCAAACATAGGAAGTATTTTGGCGTGAGATACTTTGAATTACCAAATCTTCTGCCAGGGACTCATCTCCTAAAATGAAAGGCTCCCAGCTGCCGATGACGTTCAGAACAGTGGAAGCATCGAGGCTTTCTGCCTTGCTGGCATCCAGGCCTTCGGCAGTTGCAGTTCTGGCATCTGTGGCGACCTGACGGTGTCCCGATGTCCTACTGAGGCGAAGCTCTGCCTGCAAGTCTGCTTCCCCCAGCAGGCACAGCAGGCAGCCTGAGTGCTGGGGGCTCAGGCCCTCGGGAGCAGCCCTTAATCAACTAAGGATGGGAGTTGGAGGGGAAAATCCAGCTTCCATGTCTCTGAGAGGCTGTTCTTCACAAAATGTAACGTGCTCGTGACTCACCTGGCCATCTTAATAAAACGCAGATTCTCATGCAGCAGGTGTGGCTGGGGCCTGAGGTTCTTGCATTTCTAACAAACTCCCAGGTGAGGCCAGGGCTGCCGGTCTGGGGACTACGCTTTGGCTCCCCTACAAATGCTTTCTGCCGTGTCCTCCCAGGTACACTGCTTGTTCTCAAATTCGTGCTGGGGGTCTGTTTCTGGGGGGAGCATTTTGTTCTCTTTTCTTATATTTCGTGCTCCTGGTTCTCAGTTTTTCTAAAGCCCAACCACTACCTCGCAGTGTAACTCAGGCCAGACACTTCATCTCCTCCTCTCCAGAATGAGGGGTCAGACTGTCTAGTTCCCTTCCCACTCCAACATTCTGAAGATGTTCTCATTATCGCACTTTCCACTCTCTCCCCAATCAGCTCTCCTGCGTTTGTGCATGACCTTTTAAAATCAAGCTGGCTTCACATTCTGCTCATCTTCAAAAGATGTCTCTAAACAGAAATGGAAAATGGAAGCCTTTTCTTCAAACATAATAGCAAAAATGACATTTTCATTGTGCAAGAGAAAAAGAGACCATTCAGAAAAACATAAGAATAGTAGTGTTAGGCTGAGGCTATTAAAATGGAAATCAGTGAGAAACCAACAAAAGATATGAAACCATAATCCAAAGGCATCTAAATAGGAGATAATATGTATAAGAAAATACAGTAGTGGGTTGGTGTACTGTGTCCACTTTTTGATCAAACATCCCTAACATACATATACAGATACAAGCTGTCCCCCTGCCAGATAATCACTGTGGAAAACCAACTTCTCACATCTACGCTTAAAACAATTTTGAAATTCTTGAAGTTTACAGGAAACAAAGTATAGGAGTGTGTATATATATATATAACATTACCACTTTGTCCCTGCTTTTTTTTTTTTACCCAAAATAATACAACCCAACTTAAACACAAACTCTATTTTTCCAATAACTTAATAAATTTCCTAAAATATTCATGAATAAAATCCATGCCTGTAACTGTCGGTTATTGCTGTGGAACAGACAACCTCTAATCACAGTGACATACGACAACAGGTAGTGTCTCATTCCAGAGTCCGCGTGTCTGCCGATGGCTCAGCTCAGCCTGCAGGCCTGCAGCTTGACCAGCAGGGCTCTGCAAAATGTGAGGTCAGTCTGGCACCCAGGTGCTGATGGAGCAGCTACTCAGGCAGATGATCTTTTCATGACAGAGGTCACACATTCCCAAGGACAGGAGCATATTGTTTTTAGGGCTAGACTTGGAACTGGTACACTTTTACTTCCCCGCACTCCATCTCACAAAGCAAGTCACGTGGCCAAGCCCAACATGAGTAAATATCTCCCATGGAGTTACCAGTAGATTAAGTAAATATTTGCTGAACAAAAATCTGCCAAAACGATAGTAAGAACTCTAGAGATATTTTCCAAAGAGATGTGCCAAAAGTGATATGAGGGGTAACACTGTCATTGAAATAAGTACATAACTACATGAAAGGACCATCTTGGAGGCATAAGGTTTCATTTGCTTGCTTAAAAGAAGTTATTTTTGTGCTTTCTATAAAAGTCAAACTTCAGGCTTGACTGACTGAATGCATCTAACTTATTTATGGTTACATGGGATGGAAACCTACCTAGACAGGATCCTGAATGTTATCAAGTCATGTTTCCTTAGTTCTTCTCTTTCATACATAATGAAATAAAATAAACTTTTAAAAAGAAAAGCAAATTTAACAGACTCTCCATTCTGATGTTCCCAGGCTGGAGCTTGGCAGGCCATCTGCACAGGGATGAAAAAGCACCACACATTTGCTGGGGCCATTTAGGTTTTGTGGTCAGCTGCTGCCCCCAGTCCGAAGCCCTGAGCTAAGTAAGCCAGGGGACCTACTACCTTGGCTGCTGCTTGCAAGTCAGCTGCATGCCTGGCACACTGCTTCAGCCCTCCAAGCTTCCATTTCTTTACTCACAAATGCTCTCCCAGGTGAAGCCGCCCCTAACAACGTGACATCTATGAATCCATTGTATGTGGGGGGTTTTCTGGTGTCCCTTTCCTTAATGAGAACTGCTTTGTAAAGCCACTCATTTCAGCTCTAAAAAGTACAGTAGTTTTTATGGCTGAAGATTGAGAACAAAAATTGTCATTTAAATGTTCTAGATTTTGTCTTCTGTCAAGAACAGATCCTCGGGATTTGCTGGGATCATTAGTAATGAGGTAACAGTTTCTAATCATCAATTCTCTAAATTAAAACCAAACGCGGTTGCCTTAGTTTGTTCAGTGATTTTGATGTGTCTGCAAAAATTCACACTTGTTTTGTTTGTTCTTTGGCGGCGGTGGAGAAGGGTGTTTTTATAACAAAATGATAGATTAATAACAAAGAGTTATTGTAGCCATTATAATATGTTAAGAATCGGAAGGTGGATTTTGAATGAAGGCTTGAGACATGGGTAAACATTCTACCCAGCAGTCAACAGCCAGGAAAAGAAAAAGAAGGAGAGAGGAGGGGGGATGGGGGGAACGGAATGAGGGAAGAAAGAAAGAAGGGAAGGAAGGAAAGAAGGAAGGAAGGAAGGAAGGAAGGAAGGAAGGAAGGAAGGAAGGAAGGAACTAAAATCAGCTACTAAAGCAAAAGTCATACATTCCCTGGGCATCATTAATCAATTCTTAGCTTTCCATCACCCGTCAAGTTCTTCAGACCTGTGTATTTACTTACCAGACACACAGGCACGTGGTCTGAGTTTCCTACGTTATCTCATTTGATTCTCTGCACAGCCCTGGGATACGGGCTGCTATCCTCCCTTTAGGGGTGAGAAACCCAGGAGGCTCGCAGCCTCGGTCGCCCCACATTTGGCTTCTGAAGCAGAAGAGAGTGCGCCCTCGCCCTCCTCGCCGTATTCCCTGGGCGATGTTGCCCGCACGTGAAGCTCACCTCGAGCAGCCCCGGCCGGCCAGGGAGCGGGAGCCGGGCCAGCGCGGCGGCGCAGCAGGTGCCCTTTGGATCCGGGCGGGCCCGGTGCGGAGCGGGCGCACTCCGCGGAGAGGCTGCTGGTCTGGGCCCAGCCATGGCGCGGCCGGGGCCCGGCGAGGTGCACATGAACCAGGCCATCCAGCCGGCGCACGCCAACGCCCGCGGCGAGCTCAGCGCGGGGCAGCTGCTCAAGTGGATCGACGCCACCGCCTGCCTGGCGGGTAGGAGCGCGGCGGGCCGGGGCAGTCGAGGAGGGGGCCGGCACGGGTACAGAATGGGTCTGAGGGGTCTGGGAACCAGGAGCAGGGCTGGGCCGTGGGGACGCGGGATGGCGGGGCTCCGGATTTAGGAGGATCCTGGATAACCCATCCCAGTGCGGAGCCGACGCCAGGCTCCCCAGCCCGCACCACACCAGGACCAGGACCAGGACCCGGACCCGGACCAGGAAGAGTGAAGAGAGGAGCGTAGTTTGAGTTGTGAGCTGTGTGCAGCCGGGACCGTAAGGATTAAGCTAGTTCATCCAACAGTGGGAGTTACATAGGCCAGGAGGTCTCAAACATTTTAGTTTTAGGACTCCCTTACCCTGTTAAATAAATGAGGACTCCCGAAAGCTTTTATCTATATGGGTTATTTTTATCCATACTTGCCACATACAAAAAAATTAAAAAATCAGTTCATTAAAAAGGAACAGGAATGGCCCAGACTGGTGTGGCTCAGCTGGCTGGGCCTCATGCTGCAAACTGAAAGGTCACTGGTTCTTCCCGGTCAGGACACATGGCTGGGCTGCGGCCCTGGTCCGGACAGAGAGGCAACTGATGATGTTTCCCTCTCACACGTTGATGTTTCTTTCTCTCTGGCTTTCTCCCTCCCTTCCCTTCTCGCTAAAAATAAATAAATAAAACCTTTTTTTTTTTTTTAAATAAAAGGAACAGGAATGAGCCTATTACATATTTTTATTGAAAAAGGACTATATTCTCGACAATAACAAAAATGTACTTAAAGGAGTGGCATTGGTTACATTTCTGCAAATATCTTTAATGTCTGGTTAAATAGAGGATTCCTCCCTTCTCCTGTCTGTTTCTGCATTCAGTGTGTGTTGCCCACCACACACTTATTCAGTCTCTGCTCAGGTCCTCTGCACCTGATTTCGACTTTACCATTATACTCTTCTCTTGGCCCTTCCCATGCCTTGTATCTCAGCTTAAACATCATTTCCTTAGAGACATCTTTTCCAACCACGCTTACATTTGCACCCTTTTGTCAATTTCATTGCAATGCTTTTGCCAGTTTATACTGTCAAGGTAAGAAACGTCTAAACAAACCTGTAGAGAATAAATATTTACAAGAGTTTCTTTAAGCCAAATTGATGACACATGCCAGAAGCAAGATTTCAAATGCTTCAGACAGTAACGATTTTGCAGCTTCTTTTATGCATTTGAAATTAAAGAGGGGATGTGGGGGAGATGGGAGAAAGCAAGGCAGGGATTAGATTGCAGGATAGTTAAGATTATGAGCTCTCTTGAGAGTGAGTACTCCCTTCAAGGGATATTACTTCTGGAATCTCAAAGGTGTGTTAACCTTAGATGCACAAGAACAATGGTTGTACATCTAATGGTTTTTAGACAGGGTTGGCTTAAAATCTTTCACTGAAGAAGTCACATACCTGGAGCATGAACTGCCCAGTTAGAAGTTTAGGATGAGATCATCCTGTGAGACTACTTTCCACAGAACCCATTTTTTCACTCACAATACTACCTAGCACTGTCTGTAACCATTTTGTATTTTAATCTGTTCACCTCTTTATTTCCTGCCGTGCCCATTAGCGTGTAAACTAAAGCTGGTTCTCCCAGGCTAGGAAGTACCGAATGAAAACTTCCTGATGATGTGGATGGATAGATAGAGGGACGGATGGTTCCAGGAATAGAAATCGCATTTCTAAAAGGAAGACTTTGCATAAGGCACCTAATAGACTCAGCAAATGTACCTTTTCAAGTAAAATATGTTAGGATAAAATATTAGAGCTGGAAGGAACTTTAAAGATCATGTGTCCTGGACCCTTAAGTTACAGAGGGCAAAGGTAAACTCAGATGATTACAGAACTCTGCTCTCCTCAATGAGTGTTAATAGAGTTTCTAATTCCCTGTGTGTTAACCACCTGCAAAATTTAGTCATACATCTGATGCCAATCTGTTTGTTTGTTTTCTGTTTGTTGGTAGGTTTGTTTTGTTTCTGTCTTAATAGTTTTTTTTATCAGGATTTGAGGTGGGTTATAATAACATAATGAGAACATGAATATAAAATTAATCCACATGGAGGAGAAACAAGTATAGAAATCATTGAGGTTGCTAATAATAATGATGCCTGTTGCCAAGGCAACTGAATACATTATATGAATATTGAGGTAACTTTTTTTATTGTTGTTCAATTCCAGTTGTCCCAATTTTCCCCCTGTTGCTCTCCCCTGCCACACTCCCCCTCCTCAGTCAGTCCCCACCCTGCCATCCATTACCAGGAATCCTTTATACCTATTCTGTGACTAGACCCTTCCCCTTTTTTCCCCTGTTGTCCCTCCCCTGCTCCCCTCTGGTCGCCGTCAGTTTGTTCCATGTCTCTGGTTCTATTTTGCCCGCTCGTTTGTTTTGTGGTGACTTTTAAGTTACCTCACGTAGTGCCCTTGTCCTGTACTGGAGAAACAGTTGCCCTCCTGCAATTGTCACAAAAATCTCTGTGGTTTTACATCTTTGGAAACTCAGACCATGGGATGATTCCATTGACGACCAATGACCCTGGACCCTCATTGTTACATTACTAACAATGCAGTATTAAAGAAACCTCTACGATAAATTTAGCCTGGAAACGTGGAGAATGCCCGAGTTAAGCGCTCCATGCTGAGAAGAGGCACCCCATAAGGGGGGACGTTATTTGGCCAGGGTGTGACTAAATCTGAAGCACCGCAGCGCCCCGCCACACTGCTTCACTTCATCCAATAGGAGTAACGCGAAAACTAGGTTTTCTGGCATTTTCCTAATCAGAGTTCCTTATTGACCAGCATTTCTGTGCAGGCAGAGCACAATGACAAACAATGGCGACAGTCAGCGCCCCGGACATGCCCACAAGACATTCCCAAATGCCTTCTCAGTCACTTAAAGGAAGGTTAAACACATTCACTATCATTTGGGCATAAGACCTCATCTGTCATCGGCGCTACTATTCTTTTCTTTCTTTAAGCCTAGAAGCTTGAAGCTGTTTTGAGTCATTCGTCACCCTCCATATCCATTTCTTGTTTTGAAATATCCCAGACTCAGTTTTCCCTCCCTATTTCACTTGCGAGTCTTTTCCAGGGTTCATTCACTCTCTCAAGAATGACACCCAATCCATCCAGTTATGCAGGTCATACATCTGGCAGCCATCCATCCTTGGTAACTCTTACCTTGCTTCCCCCTCCACATCTTCAACCTGTGAGCCATGTCCTGTCAATGTCGCGTGAAGGAAATCTCTCATCCCAACCACTTTGCTACGCCTGCATGGCCACCGCCCAGCCCAAGCCTTCCAGGTCTGGTTCCTTAGTTACCCTCATAAAACCCATGTTTTTTTCAGAGCACTTAATTAATTTTGTTATTGTTTATTCATTTAATTAATCCCTGGCTCTTCCACTAGACTCCATGAGAACAGGGATTGTGACTGTTTTATATTTTTAGCACCTTACATTGAGGCTGGCATAGCACAGTTGTTCAACTCGTTAAAGGAATGAATGAAGGTACCACAATTTTTATCAATTATCCTTCTACACCTGGTTCACAACCACGTAGCCAGTCGGCTAATTTTCCTCTCAGTTGCCCCAGGGAATCAGAAATAGTTTTAGAGTGTTTCCACTTTTACTGGCATACAGTCTGAACAACCATCAAAATCAGGAGCCAGAACCAGTTGGTGCTATTGAATTCACAACTGATATACTTGTAAAAAGAAAACAGTCACATATCATCACATATAAAAATGTGGCCCTATATTGGTTTCTCACATTTTTATTTTTCCTTGAAAGTCTGTGAAGTATACCCAGCTCCTGAGGCCCTGAAGCCCCTGTGTAGCCCAGCACCTCTCCAGGGAGCTTTCCTTGGGTGGTCTTTTCTGAGTTCCTGTTGCTTCTGTAGTTAAAAACCCCTGTTCAGAACAATGTATTTAATCTTTCCAAGCCTAAATTTCCTCATCTGTGAATGGAACTAGTAATTGTACCAGCCTCATGTGGTGAACTTTCATAAATTCTTAGCTCAAGGCCTGGCCAGTAATAAATGCGTAACAAATGGTAACTGTTATTATAATTATGTTTCTTCTTGGTCCCCAGTGCAATCTAATATAATGATACACATACATAGTAGATACCCAATATATACAATAAAAATTTAGTCTTTTATTGGTTATTGCACTTTAATTACCATCTAAATCATTCAAAATTGGTAACCCATGCAGGTGCACATGGTAACACTTATTAACAAGAATGGATTGATAAGCTCCACTTCCCATTCCCTCGTGCCAAGTAACTGGAATGAATGTCTGCCAGGCGCCCTTTAGTCGATGTTCTACAGCGTGTATCTGCAGGGCCCCGTTAGTTCTCTGGAAATCTTAAGCACTAAAAGGTCACTGACTGTGGCTGGATCTCCGCCACTGGGGAGACTTGTTAAGAGATAGGACTGATTCAGCTCAGCCTCCGGAAGTCAGTGGGGACTTGACAAATGTCTGAGACACTGAATTAAATTGATCTTACCTTAAATGCAGGGCGCAGAAAAGCGGGTTTACAGTTGTGACTACACAAAACAAAGTTTATTCTTGTATTCTTATTTATTAGTTATGATATCGTTTATTTATATTACAATTCTAAGCCTGCTTTTGCCCACCTCTGTATTTCTAGAGTCTGATACCTTTACACATTCTTCCTCTCACTAAACTTTATAGCTGGGAAACCCCTGCTCCTCACTCCATCACTCACGGAGTTCTGCTGTGGTTCGTTTGCTGGTAACGCAGTTCGCTGTGTGCGTGTTTGGAAGAACAGTGAGTTATTTCCAGCTAGTAAAACCAGAATGTTTGGTTTTCTACAGAATTGCATTACAGGGAGGAGTGTTTTAAATACTTGCTCTCCAGAAGATTTTCTCACCTGACTTTACCTGGGAATGTATATTGCAGTTAAAGAAATCCAGTACACACAAAGAATACAAGTTCAGTATAATTTACTGTTTCTTTTTCATAACGTGGCATCAGGAGCGAAGTCTCCAGAAATAAAATGGGGTTAAAAGTTCTTAAAAAGCAAATGCAGCCTGTTTGGGTTTTAACTGACTATTTCTCAAAATCAAATTCTGGCAGAAGCATATGTCAACATTTTTCCCAGAGAGAATAAAATCTGATATATTTACATAAAGTACTTGTAAAACCAACAATCAAAATATCTCAACGAGTTAAATGCAGACGTGGGACATGGGAATGAGTGGAGCTCCACCCTCATCTCTCTCCACCCTAATCAATACTCTCCTCCTCCAACATAATTAGTGCATAATGAATTTGGTATAAAAAACACTAAATCTTGACTAAATACCTGCTGTGTTTCTCTGATGTCCACGTTTGGGGTTTTGATCTCAGGGTCTCCCACACGGTCAATGCTTACACTGGCTAAGTGGCTTAAATACATTCAGAGACTGGTTGTGTGAGATAATGGGTCCAGTTTTAATGCATTGTATTCAAAACATAAGGAGGGCAGTACCTAACAAAACACTTCAAGTTGGCACCAACTTACTATTGCTATTTGAATAACTAGATATTTGAATTGCTATTTGAATTCAAATTGCTATTTGAATAACTAGATATGCTGGGGACTGGTATTAAACTTCACGTCAAAGATGATGTCAATTAAAATGTAGAAGAAGCTGCAGTAATTTCCACGCAATAGAAATACAACTGTTACGAATCAGATCATTCAGAGTGTGGCCACAGTGGTCTTTTATTGAATGAGAAGGTGAATTACTAAACTAACGCCACTTAAGTTCTCTTCCTTTTCCCCATGCTGAGATATTCAAGGATTGTTAATACTGCACATTTTTACCTATTTTTTGAAGCTGAGAAACATGCTGGGGTTTCCTGTGTTACAGCCTCGGTGGATGACATACAGTTTGAGAAGACAGCTAGGTGAGTGGAATTGCTCTTCCTCACCTTTCTCCTGAGTGTATTGGTTTCTTTGCAACACATAAGCTTGTTCATGTTAAGTCAGTTTAACCTATTCATTAAAAAAGTAAGTAACATTCAACCCAAAGTAAATCAGTAAAGAATTTTGCAGGACCTACTTTTTTTAATCCTCACCCAAGAATGTGCTTATTGATCTTTAGAAGGAGGGAAGGAAGGAGGGAGGGAGGGAGAGAGAGAGCGAAACACAGATGTGAAATAAAAACATCAATTGGTTGCCCCTCATACATACCCTGACCAGGGACCAAAACAGCAACCCAGGCATGTACCCTTACCGGGAATTGAACTTGTGACTTTTTGGTTTATGGGACAGTACTCCAACCCACTGAGCCACTGGGTCAGGATTGTAGGACCTACTATTAATAAACATTCTTAAGTAGAGATTCATCCTGAATTTGTGGAGAAATAGCTCTCAGCATTACATGCATTCAAATAATGTCAAATAGACATTGTCAAATAGATTTTCCTCTGGTGAACAGGAAAAGGACTTCGCAAGATGAGGTGCATATAAGAGCCTAAGCATCTAGGTGGAAAGGAGCAGGGAGTGACCAGGGAAAACCCGGTCTGCAGAGGGACGATAGCCCAGCTGGAAGCAGCAGTTGGGTAGCAGAAGGCTTTGAATGTGATGCTGTGAAATTAGTTTTATTTGGTTGAGATTTTAGTCATTTCATTATTTGGATTCAGGGTCAGGAGTTTGGTTTGATGGAGCGTTCCCCTGCTTTTAAAGTCAGGGCAGAGTTCACAAACAAAGAAAAGCGGCTGAAACTTTCCTTCCTCAAAGTCTGACAGGCAGGGGGACATCAGACTTCAGCACGATCTGAGTACAAAGCACTGCAGTAGCTTTGAGGAGGGACTCTGACTCTGGTGCCATTGCTGTAGATCTTTGCTGGAAGCCTTGCCAAACAGATCTGGGAGGTCTGGGAAGTCTAGGAGGAACACATTTAAGGAAAAAGAAAGTTAGTTTGGGTTTGCGTGTGCTAAATATGGGGAGTACGTTACCTTAGCTAACGTCACCGGAGTCAGCTGAGACTAGTACAGCCTCCGTGGCTATTAGCTGAATCCCCTGGGAGAAGTGGCTCTGAAAACGTGACTCTGAGCATCGAGAACGAGGCCCCAGAAAAGTCGTCCCTATGAAGGTGATAAGACTACAGAAGAAGAGAGTGAAGTGAGAAGAAAATAGGACAGAGGAGAAATGGAGTAGGTGTTTATTTACACGTAGGGGACAGATTAAGGAAGAGAAATCAGTGAAGGAAACGGAGGAGGAGATGAGCAGAGTGTTTTGGAGACCAAGGCAAGAGAAGGTTTCCTGAAGAAAGAGCTTCGGGAAGTGAATGGGTCCGGCTGTTAGGAGGGGACTGTGGGGAGATCAGGGGTGAGATGTGGAGGCAACGGCCCGGATCACAGTGGCTGCGAAGTGAGGGGGAGATGAAAGCCCCAAACTGCAGTCATCTTTGAAGACTCAAATGTCTCCCCTTTGTGGCTTCCTAACTGACTTTTCAAATTAGTCATTTCTTCTGGGTGCCTCTGCAATACTTGATCCTTTTTTTTTTTCCAAAAAACATCACACAGCATAGCACTTCATCTATGGACGGCGGGTGTCCTGCGGGAGGTCTCCTCCTCGTCATTAATTGTGTGTGTCTTGAGATCTTAGCTTAATGCCTACTGAGCTTACTGAGGTCATAACTCAGTAAACATTTGTTATATATATTAGAAAAAGAAAAGATTATTTTAGGAAGTTTGAATATGGAGGAAAACAGAAAAGTCTTGTGATAGAATAGGATTGAAAGAAGGATTAGGAAGGATAAGCATTGTCACAGATTGGTAAGGAGTCAGGGACCGGTGGAGAGTGAGGGTACCAAGGAGGAAAGGGCGGACTAAGCCAGCCCATGGTGGGATGGGATCAAGGGGGCAGGTGAAGGAAGAGGCCTGGAAGAGATCTCTCTTCCTCTGTAACAGAAGAGTGAGGAGAACAGTGAGAATGTAGTTCGACTTTGGAAGTGAGGGAGAAAAACTGAGGAGGCTTATATAGGGTAGACCCTTACCTTCTGCTCTGGGGAAGGAATCAGAGGTGACCGAGAGACCTGAACAGATTTGGGCTACGTGACTAGAATTCCAGTAATGATGAGGAATGAATGGACCACCTAGCAGCCTGAGGACCCCTGTAAACCTAGGGAAGCTGATCAACTTCAGGATCTGCTTGTTTGTATATTTTTTCATTTATTTGTTAACTAACATTTTATTTTATTTGTCTGGTGTTCTTTTTTCCTTTTTTTGTTGTTGTGCAATTACAGTTGTCCCCATTTCCCCCGTTACTCTCCCCTGCCTTGCTCACCCCCATTTCCCTCATTCAATCCTCCCCCTTCCTGGTTGTCCTTGCCCAGGGGTCCTTCATACATGTTCCTTGATGACCCTTCCCCTTCTTTGCCCCATTAGCCTCCTCCCCCTCCCCCCTGGTTACTGTTAGTTTATTCTTTATTTCCATGTCTCTGGTTCTATTTTGCTCACTTGTTTTGTAGATTAGGTTCCACTTAATGGTGAGATCATATGGTATTTGTCTTTCACCACCTGGCTTATTTCACTTAGCATAATGCTCCCCGGTTCCATCCATGCTGTTGTGAAGGGTAGGAGTTCCTTCTTCCTTTCTGCTGTGTAGTAATCCATTGTGTAAATGTACCAGTTATTTGTTATCGAATATTTTAAAATAAAGATCAAATGCATAGGTTTGTGTTTTTTTAACTTCTCTTAAGGCAACAGCTACAATATCATCAAAGTATCTGTTGCAAATTTAGAACTTGTTTGGCACATAGTCTTCTGTTTAAATGTAGGCCCTCTTCTGTTTAAATGTAGGTAGTCAGCTAACATATGTGTGGTTCAGAATGATTGGCATCTGTTTTTAGTGCTGCTTTTTTCTGTTATCATTATCCTGAATTTTTCATGCACAAGCATAAGGTGAAACTCCTCTATGGCGCATGCATTTAACTAAATCTGTAAGTACAAAATAAGGTGTTCTAGGATTGTTAGCGTAGGTTCTTAGTGTTACTAAAGGAAGGGAACAAATGGAATCAAATGTTAAGCGTAAACTGGGAAGACGAACCAGATATTGAGCCTGCTTCACTAGGAAGTTGCAGGGTCCCATCAAGCTTGATTTACTAGGAAGCCATACTGTTCACAGGCTCATTCACACACTCCAGGAGACCAAAACATCCTTTGCCTTTAGGACTTAATCCTTGAAGTGGGCAGGAAAACGTCTCCCAGGAAACTTCTGGCTGGGGGCAGGGAGTCGGGGGTAGCTGAGAGCAGGGGAAGAAATTTCTCTACTTTGAAGCTAGTAGCCAAGACAGTACAGGGGCAGATAAGAACACAAGCAGTAGAAATCAGATGACACAGCAGAAATTTTGGGCCATGTGCAATGGAAGCCAAGATGGTGCAGTGTAGGGAACCAGTTTGTTTTAAATCTGGCAAATGTGACTCAGCTCTGTATGGAAAACCTACAGGAGCGATATGGTGGGCAGGAGCCAGACCCTCAAACCAGATTTTCTCTTGGGAATCAGGCCTAGAAAATGCATACAGACTGTTATGGCTTGCTCTCGCTAAAACTCCCTCACCTTGGTCTAAAACAGTAAATGCTTATTGTGTCTCTTCAAGGTAATTTCCAAAGCCTGTGTGAATTTTCCCAAGGACAGAGCTAATCAGCTCTCCGCCTTTCCCTTCTGCATTTGTTATTTTCATTTCCTTGATTGTACCTAAAATGTAGACAACAGTATTCTATGTAATAGATAATAAATCCTTCTTTGATGTAAGACCTGAGAAAAACAATAAAAGCCTTTCCAGGCAAGGGTAGTGTGCTCTCCCCTTGACAGAGTGGCCTCTCTCCCCTTGACAGAGTGGCCAAGGCGCTCTCCACTTGAGAGAAGTGGCCACAGGACTCTCATCTTAAAAGAGTACCTTACGTTCCCTTTTTCTCCACAGGACTGCTGTAGTCTGTGCATTTGTTTCCATCTTCAGTCACAGCACACAGACTCTGCTGGCCAGAGTCTGCCACAGTGCAGGGGTAGGTGCTTCGACTTTGAGGCATATGGGCAGTAGAAGCCAAAAAGGCAAGATGAAGGGGAGGAGCCAAGCCTGGGAAAAGGATTGGATTGGATGAGGACACAGAAACCTAGAAGGTCTAGGAAAGAGATTGATTAGGAGGTGGGCCCAACACAAGCTAGGGAAAAGTCAGGAAGTAGATTGGATGGTTTCAGTGACAGCTTGCTCATTACCGAGAATCAAGAAAATATATGGAAGATCATTAGGAATCTCCAGGCAGCTGCTGCTAGAGCTGCCTGCCCTCTATAGCCTTGTGGGTGTATTATTTCCCTTCGCCCCCATAAATCTTACAACACATATGCCCTTTGAAATTCTTTTCTTGCAACACTGCAAAATCCCATTTTCATTGTCAGCAGCATTACTGAGCTTTCTTTTTTTACTAGAGTTGGACAAGTTATAACCATCAAAGCAAAAGTTACTAGAGCATTCAGCACAAGCATGGAGGTAAGAGGTTCCTTTCTTTACTTCTGTCTGTTGGTGGTAATAATGAAATTAGAAAATGGGTATCACATTATACCAACGTAAAAATTATAATACAAAGCTATGAATATGGTACGATGATTTTATATGCATGTATACACATGTGTCATATTTTATATATGAAAAATAATATACATTTTATATTTCACACATATATATCATGTATATGTAACTAAAAGAAAATTCACCTAAATGTTAGTAATTATTAGTCTGAGTGGTGAGATTATTATTACTGATAATTCCTCTGGATAGATTCCAATTTTATCATTTATTGATTTTTGTATTTACTAACTTTTCCATTGTAAATATATATCTTTCTATAATTAGAAAAAAGTTCTGTTTCTAACTTTATTGAACATAATTAAAACGACGGTATTGCTTAAAAATAAATTAAAATGCTGGTTTCATTCAAAAAAACAAATGAAAAGGAATGGTGACATGCATAACTGAATTTTGTTTTTTTAACTACATTATAAATATATTGGTAATGCTATTACAATTGTCCCATTTTTTTCTCCCCTTTATTCCCCTATACCCTGCACCCACCCTCACACCCACATTCCCCCTCCTTAGTTCATGTCCACGGGTCGTGCATATAAGTTCTTTGGCTTCTCCATTTCCCCTACTATTCTTAACTTCCCCCTGTCATTTATGCTTCTTATTCACTGTATCTTTTCCCCCCATTCTCTCCCTTCCCCTCCCCACTGATAACCCTCCATGTGATTTCCATTTCTGTGGGTCTATTCCTATTCTAGTTGTTTGCTTCATTTGTTTTTGTTTTTGTTTAGATTCAGTTGTTGATAGTTGCTAGTTTGTTGTCATTTTACTGTTCATATTTTTGACCTTCTTCTTTGTCTTAGATAAGTCCCTTTAACACTTCATATAATAAGGGCTTGGTGATGATGAACTTACTTAACTTTACCTTATCTGGGAAGCACTTTGTCTGCCCTTCCATTCTAAATAATAGCTTTGCTGGATAGAGCAATCTTGGATGTAGGTCTCGTGGGAACTCCTTTGTAGGTAACTGTCCCCTTTTCTCTTGCTGTTCTTAAGAATTTTTCCTTATTTTCAATCTTAGGTAATGTAATTATGATGTGCCTTGGTGTGTGCTTCCTTGAATCCAACTTCTTTGGGACAAGAAGCTTCTCTGAGCTTCCTGGACTTCCCGGAAGTCTATTTCCTTCACCAGATTGGGGAAATTCTCCTTCATTATTGTTTTCAAATAAGTTTTCACTTTCTTGCTCTTCCTCTTCTCCTTCTGGCAGCCGTATGATTAGGATATTGTTTAAAGTTGTCCTGGAGGTTCCTAAGCCTCTTCTGATTGATTGATTGATTGATTGATTGATTGATTTGATTTCTTGTTTCTTCCTTCTGTTCTGGTTGAATGTTTATTTCTTCCTTTTGGTCGAAACCATTGATCTGAGTACCAATTTCCTTCCCTTCACTGCTGGTTCCCTGTAGATTTTTCTTTATTTCACTTTGCCTAGCCTTCACTTCTTCCTGTGTTCTGTGACCATACTCAACCAATTCTGTCAGCATCCTGATTACCAGGGTCTTGAACTCTGCATCTGATAGGCTGGCTACCTCTTCATTGCTTAGTTCTATTTTTGGAGTTTTGATGTGTTTTTTCATTTGGGCCACATTTCTTTGTTTCAGCACACCTGATACATTGTAAGCGGCAAAGCCTTAGGTATTAACCAGGGTGGGGCACCCATGTCACTGTGTTGTGGCACTATATGTGAGGTAGGAGCCAGAGAGGGAACAATGTTGCTTGCTCGGCTCTCACCCTTCTTTCAGCCATTTCACCCTCTACCCACAAGCAATTTGGCCCTTCTGGTGCTAATTCCTGGGTGGGTGGATTTGAGTATGTTCTAGGACCCCATGGGTCTTTCCAATGAACTCTCCTGTGAGTCCAGGAATTTCTCCCACCATGGAAACCCCCACAGACTTTTACAGTCAGAGGCGTTTTTTTTTTATTTATTTATTCTTCTTTGACCTATATAATTTTCCTTCTCTCTGAAAAACTATCAGTTTTTAATATATTCTATTGATTATGCCACTACAGTTCTCCTATTTCTCCCCCTTCATTCCCCTACATCCTGCACACTCCCTCCCACCCACATTCCCCCCCTTTAGTTCATGTCCATGTGTTGTAAGTTCTTTAACTTCTACATTTCCCATACTATTTTTGCCCTTTCCCTATTTTCTCCCCACCATCTATGCTACTTATCTCTGTACCTTTTCCCCCTCTCTCCTCCTCCCACTGCCCTGTTGCTAACCCTCCATGTGATCTCCATTTCTGTGGTTCTGTTCCTCTTCTAGTTGTTTGCTTAGTTTTCTTTTGTTTTAGGTGTGGTTGTTAATAACTGTGAGTTTGCTGTCTTTTTACCATTCATATTTTTATTTTCTTAGATAAGTCCCTTTAACATTTCATATAATAAGGGCTTGCTGATGATGAACTCCTTTAACTTGACCTTATCTGGGAAGCACTTTATCTGCCCTTCCATTCTAAATGAAAGCTTTGCTGGATAGAACAATCTTGGATGTAGGTCCTTGGCTTTCATGACTTGGAATACTTCTTTCCAGCCCCTTCTTGCCTGTAAGGTCTCCTGAGAAATCAGCTGACAGTCTGATGGGAATTCCTTTGTAGGTGACTGTCCCCTTATCTCTTACTGCTTCTAGAATTCTCTCTTTCATTTTAATCTTGGCTAA
>PVKM010020398.1:0-23182 GCA_004027735.1 Carollia perspicillata | reverse complement strand
GCAGTTCCACAGACTAGGGGCTCCAATAGCAGATGCATTTTCTCACGCTTCTGGAGAGTGGATGTCCGAGATCAAGGTGTCAGCTGGGCTGGTTTCTCCTGAGGTCTCCCTCATTGGCTTCTCCCTGTGTCTTTGCTTGTTCTCTCTGTGTGTGTCTGTGTCCTAATCTCTCCTCTTCTTAGAAGGACGCCGTTCATACTAGATTAGGGCCCACCCACGTGGCTTTATTTTACCTTACTTACCTCCTTCAAGGACCGATCTCTGAAGTCACATTCTGAAGTACGGGGGGCTAGAGCTTCAGGATACAAATTTTGAAGGGACAGAATTCTGTCCATGACAGCCACTGAAGCTGTTATTTTCCAGCGGCGGTGGCAGGCAGAAGAGCAGACAGAGGACATCTTGATGTCCTGAGAATCACCCGCCTAGGTGCTGCAGGAGGCTCCAAGAGGCGCCTGCTGAGTTTGCTGGAATCCAGGTGGTTTCAGCATGAGTTCTGTGAGTCACCGCTTCCCGAATCCACTTCCCTGACTCCTCAGATTGTTCTGTAGACCCCTAATCCCCTGTGACAGGTTCCTCCCCTCTTAGAATGCTGAAAGCCACTTCCGCTTTCTGGAACTCATGCTGACCCGGTGCAGGTGGGGCAGGGTTGGGAGTGTTTGTCCTGTGTTGGCCCAGATGTGGCACCCCTTCCAGGCAGAGGCTCTGAGTACAACGGTGGGGTCCCTCCCTTTGGTGCCTGGCCAGCCAACCTGGGGAAGCTGGCTCGTCTTTTCTAACACAGATTCAACTTTGGAACTCTGGGTGCTCTTTGGAAAGCGGTGCTTTCCTAGTGCTTCAGTTGTCCCTGTGTGAGAAGCAGCTGGGAAGAAAAGCACTTTCCGGGTTGGCTCGAAACCGTGTAGGAAATCCACTACAGTCAGGCAATCGGGACCACACCCTGGGGATTAGTCCCCAGGGAATTTCCACACCCTCCCGCTGCCTGCCCCTGCTGGTCCCGGGAGTGTCCACAGAGAACTTATCTCTTTGCAGGGAGCAGTGGATGACGGCTTTCCAGAGTCCTCAAACGTTTGAGGTTTTTCTTCCTGAATCAATTTCCTTTGGAGACCGCCTAGCTGTCTCCATTGCTGTTTGCTTTGAGCGGGTGAGAGGGTATTTAAAAACAGCCAAGTCTGAAAGCTTCCGTGTGGCTGAGTAGTTCCCATCAGATAGGGTCTCTGGTCATGCTAGGCCTGTTTGTGCTGGCAGGCCCCCTTGGCCTCACTACTGCCTTCTCCTCCAGCCCACCCACCACACCCTTCTTCCCCAGGCAGCACAACCACAGGCCTCAGGCTCTGACACAGAGAATCAGGAAGGGCTGATGCTTCTGCCCCTGCTGAGAAGCCCAAGGGGATGTTGTCAACAGAGTTCGAAATCCCCATTTTTATTTTTTTACTTATTGATTTTAGAAAGGGATGGAGAGAGACAGAAGGAGAGAGAAACATCAATTTTTGTTGTTCTACTTATTTTTGCATTTGTTGGTTGCTTCTTATACGAGCCCTGACCAGAGACCGAACCCACAACCTTGGCGTATCCCAACAACATTCCAACCAACTGAGCTACCCAGCCGGGGGCAAACCCCCTTGTTAGATAAGATAGATAAGATCTGCATAGGCTCCGGAAGCTGCAGTTTTGACTGACGTCACCAGTCCAGGAGGCACACACATAGCTGGGGCCACGGGGCAGCTAATGTAGCGTCAGCTAACAGAGCGTCTCTGCAAGAAGCAGCCGCGCCCTCCCAGATCTGTCCCTTCATTCTCCCCACACTCTGATCACCACCTTCTACTCAGTGCCTTTTTCTCCACCAGTACCTTCACCCCAGCAATTCCCCGACACCCCTGGGGCCTCCATCCAGGGACCCCACCACTAGCCCTGCTGTCACCCCAGCCCCACATCTCTGTGTTCCCTCCTCCCCTGTTACTTGGTTTCGATTCCTTGGTCCAACACTCTGATCGCTCCTTTGCAAACACTTCAGCCTCTGCCTTCCCCTCCTTCAGCATATCTGCCGGAACCTCCCCTCTCTGCTGTCTGCCTGGCCTGCCGTCTGCACTGGGACAGCGAGCCAGGCTGGAGAGGAAAATTGCTCCGCCACATTCACCGGGTTGGCTTCACAGGTGGGACCGCAAGCCTCAAGTGGGCAGCCCACACCGGAGGAGGAGGATTCCATTACCCTTTCCTAAGAAATTAGCATATTCATTTTCTGAGATAATTATCACAGACTTCTTTCTATTCAAACCTCTGACATTCCACCTGCTCCAATCACGCTCCCAGTTTATGGAGGAAATAAGAAGGATCCTTTTAGAGCAAACTGACTTGAAACACGGGTTTCTCTTTGCTACCCTCCCATTTTCTCCTCAATCTGCACAACTGGACATCTGTGCTCACCCCTGTAATAAATGACTAAATAGCTCCAATTCATCGAGACCACTATTTATCTCTGTCTGCTCCTTCCTCGATTTCTCAGCATCCTTTGGTATTGATGACTCTCCATGAAACATTGTCTTTAAGGCTCCCGGGTGCCCCCTTCATCTGGATTTTCTTCTACTCGGCCAGCTCTTCTTTCTAAGCCTCCTGACTGCGCCTCCTTCTCTATCAGGCCTCAAGGAAGGCCCCAGGATGCTTTCCTTAGCCCCCTTTTCTTACGTCTACATTCTCTTTATAGAGTTTATCCAGGTATGGTGCTTTTAATAGTATCCAAACACCCAAAGCCAGATTCCCAAATTTATGTCTCCGACATTGGACTTTCCCTAAAGCCCAGGTCTTAGATCCAACCAGCCACTCGCCCCGCCACTTGGATGTGTAATCAACATTTAAATATAACCGGGCTGAAACAGAGCTATTGATGCTGCCCACCTACGCCTGGTCACGGTGCCCTCACACTTTCTCCATCTCAGTAAACGGCAGCCCCTCTCCATCCAGCTACTGTTTCCTTTGTATTCCACATCAAGCTCTAAGGGGCTCCTGCTGCCTTTCCCTCCAAAACATGTCCCAAGGTAAATCCCAAATGAGAGCATTTGTCGCCCCGTCCGTAGCTGCGATCTGCGTCCCTGTCACTGTCGCATCTACTGTAACTGCCTCCTAGTTCTTTCGCACTCCACTTTGCCCCACTCCCCTTACGTTCTGCATAGATCTTGCTAACATTTAAATCAGATCATATAGCACTTCCCTGCTCAAAAACCTTGAAACGTTTCTTGTGCAACCCAAATAAAACGCAGATTCTTCACTGACAACGCGAGGCTGACTCGATTGGCAGCTTACCTCCCCCCATGGCTCCACACTCCAGCTGCCTGGCAGACCATGCTCCCCACCCCTTGCCTCAGAACCTGCTCCCTGTTTTTCTACCCAGAACCCTCTCTTTCCTCGTCTTTGCATGGTGGCCTTTGCAGCTGAAGTAGCACCTTCTCAGAGAAGCCTGCCTTGACCATGCAGGAAGGCAGCCCCTCCCACCCAATGACACTGATACTGTCACCCCATTTTATCTTTCCTGTGGCACTTAAAAAAATTAATTTACCTGGAGGCCAAATTAGAGGACTTCCCCTTTGGGGTGAAAAAAATGTATGTGTGGTCCCATCTGGGGGGTGGAAAGGCCCAGTGGCTTCTTGAGTGCCCTTTGAACCACACGGCCAGTGGTGCCCGCTCCGCCCCTCACCTCCTAACCTGTACTGGGCGTGCTTCTCAGGGAATACATCTAGTCACTCATGGTCCTGTCGTAGGCAGGTGACAGAATCATAAGGGTCTACAGAGAACTTCTTTTCAGCTGTTCTTGCCACAAAAATGGGATTGTATCACCTGTTTGGACCTCCGGCATAGGCCTCTCCTGAGACCCCTGAGATGGGAGTGATTCCAGCAGTGTCCTTCCTGCCCACCTGTCCTTCAGAAGGTTTTTCGAAGGTCTGTGGGTGCCTGTGTGAGTCTCCAGGGACCATCTGTTAAAAACAGGTTCCTAGGCCCCATGCCAGAGGTGAACAGCTGCGCCCCTGGAGTGGAGCCCAGGGATTTTCCCGGGAATATGCATCGGCAACAGGCACCCCAGGTGATCCTCATCCGTGTTCATTTAGAGGACTGCTACTTCCAAGAGGCTGAGAAAGTCCAGTACACAAGTTCCCAGAGCATGGCAATGCTGTGCACCACGCTTTGACGACGGCCTTGTGCCTGGACATGTACGTCCCGTGGTTCCACTGTTCAGGCATTGCCATGAGCATGACCCAAATGCTCTGGACTCCACCAGCCACCTTCGGGAGGGACCACTGTGGGAGAGTACGGCGCTGGACTTGGTGAAGTCCAGGATGATGGCTACACCTCTTAGTTCCACACCTTGAGCTCGCTAGGCTCACACTGGGAAGCCCACGGGCAGCCCCTTGCAGGAGGCACCATAGAAGGAAAAGAGTGACCGGGGTGAACTTTTTTCTCCACTCACTGGCTGACTGCTCAAATCTTTCCTTCCTTTCTCTCTCTCTTTCATTCCTTTTTTTTTTTAAGGTAATTGCTCGGCCCTGTGCTGTAATAGAAACAAGTTAAAAGGAAGTAAATGTCTCCTCTTGAGATAGGTATCTTCTTTTGAAATACTTTTATTACATTTTTTCTAACATCAGTATAGAAACAAATAATTGTAAAAAATAAAATTAGCAATTGTCCATCAATTGTGTAATAGCACTTGGTATTGCTATGAGGAGGAGGCCTGGGGCCGGCTCTCCAGGCCTCTGTGACCACAGCGGGGCCTGTAAAGGCATCGGACATCGCTGTGCACGAAAGTGTCAATGGAGACTTTGAGATTTACACCCAGGGGTCCTTGGGGAGGGCAGAGAGATGGATAGACAGTGAGTAAAACTGAGGACAGCATTGTACACACATGGAAAACCATAAGGTTGTCCTCGGGAGCTGGCATCTCTTGCCCCACACAGAGCAGGGACTTCACAAGCTGAACTGACTCGGATAATTATTTGTGATGAGTGTGGAAACAAAGGAAGTAACAGACACCGGACACCAAGTAGGAAAACACACCTGTCTTTTCCCCTCCACCTCTCTTCTCTGATCCCCTCCTCGTTCTCCTCCTTCCTTATCTCAAAACAAAGTTCTCTGAGGATGAACTAAGCAAAACAGCTGAGATATTTCACCTATGCAAAAAAAAAAAAGGTGCCTTGAACTCGAACTCAGTTTACTCTCACAAAACAAACAAACAAAAAAAAGGCAGAGGAGAAGTAAGCATTAGGCTAACTGAGCAACTAAATTGCCCAGCTGACTCCAATTCAATTGGGTTGATGAAATTCAACTAAATCATTCAACTGTAGTTGATTCCAACTTTTTTGGTTACCGCGATGACTGATTTCTAGAAAGAAATAAAATCAGGTTGGCCTTTTTCCCCCTGAATATGGAATGAGCTTTCCGGTGTACGTGTATGTGTATGTGTGTCTACAGGGGGTGTGGTGAGCGAGCACAGGCCCTTCTGACACCGCACGCACGACCTCAGGGCTCGTCTGGAAGAAGGCTGGCAGGAACGCCTCTGTGAGCCCTGGCAGTGCTTGTACAGATTCCTAAGGAGAGAAATCACTGAGTACAGAAAATCTCCCTCGTTTCCCGCCCAGGGGGGCTGGCCTTCCTCCGAGGTCTCCATAATGAGTGCTCTGGGGCTCAGCCCTCTGTCACTGCTCAGTGTTGGGCCAAAACAAACTTGGCCATGTGGTTAAAAGTTCTTTGAAGGAGACATACACCCTTCAGCTCTTTGAAATCACAAGGAACAGACCAACTTATTTTCTGTTGAACTAGAGACCATTCATTTGCATCTTTCCACTCCCAGGCCACAGAAAAAAAACAACCTTTTCGCAGTGTGGGTCCTGGGGTGTGTTTGTGTGCATGTGCGCACATGGGGGAAGATTATACAGGAAGACAAAACGGGAAAGTCAGAGCAGCAGGACAGCTTACCTTGACTATTGGTGATTGGCAATGTGTGTTCTGTGGGTCTGCTGTCCAGACATTGCTCTGAGTGAGACCCAAATATTCTGAATTGCAAAATGGGAGGTGCTGGTGGGGGCTGAATGAGGTGGAGAGTAGAGGTTGGCCGTTTGTAGGGTTTGGCAAAGCATTTAGGACCATCTTTGGAGTTCAAGTTCATTGATATAGGATCTGTCCAGGCGTTATCAATGATTTAACACATCAATATTCTATGGGGCCACTAATGAGCTGTGTAGCCGGAGGGAAGTCATTTTCTGCTTCCTTGGCCTCACTGTACCCCTTTGTGAAGGAGACACCGGACGACACCAAAGGTCAGAGACGCCCAGCTGGCGGGAACACTGACTCATGGCGCTCTCCCAGGCTAGCTTCCCTAACCCGTTCAGGCCTCAGTCCTCACCTTCTTGATCCTCATGCTTGGCATTAGGAAGAACTGTTTAAAATAAAATCCTGAACCTCTGTACTTCACCTACCCATCTGGCTTCGCCATTTGGACAAAAATCAAACAGTTATTAACAAGTTAGTGACAGATTAGTAACAGTCTGATTCAATTAAAATTAGTCATTTAAATTAGGCACAGAATCTCGGAAGAGCTCAGGGCAAGTGTCTGGGCTCCCTCGAGTTTTTCTGGGAAGGGCAAGAAGGTGACATTGTCAGAGTCCACCAGGAGGCCTTGGCTGGCCCCGGGGAGAATTCAGTCACGGGAAACTCACTGACAGAGCTGCCTGGCCGGTCACCAGTGGTCTCCTAGGCACTCCGCCAGGGCGGTGGGGTGATGGCAAAGGGACTCTTTGGAGATTGGGACTGGTGCATGTGGCCAGGCAGGCAACAGGGGCGTCTATGCTTGCTCCCCCGAAACTACTCTGGCATAACATGGATACAACTTACAGTGCATCCTTTTGGTTTTCCTTTTCTGGTGTGTCCCTGTCAAGGTTGTTGAGTCACCTATTTAAGGGAGAATTTGAGCCGGTACTTAGAGGACAGACACAGCAAGGTGGGCATATCTGACACATCTAGTCATCTCTCCCTGGCGGCTCAGGGCCTGCGGGGAAGCCTTTGGCAAGAATCACGGCTTTTGGGCCCCCCATTTGGGATCCCAGTTCTCATAGCACCAGTGACTCCAGGAAACAAGAATATGGGTCACTGAGGGGAGGACTGAGACGTGTCATGCTGGCAACCCAGGTCTCATTGGACATCTGGGTGGAGTGGCCCTTCTGCAAGACTCTTTGGGTATTAGGTGAGAACCGGTCATGGGGATGTCAGGCTCTGAAACGAGGGACCCAGGGAGATCACCTGCTGACAGGTCTTAGGAGTCCAGGGTTCACCGGTCTCAGGGAAGTCCTGCCTCTGGTGTAACTCAACCCCCTTCTCACGCCTCCTCCCTGCCTCCCAAACCCCCAGTTCCAGCTCCTCTGCCCAGTTCCAGGGCTTCTCAGCAGAGGGAGAACCTCCGGGAGTTGATGTTCATCTTGGTGACTCCAATGAGCTTAAGTGGCGTGGAGAGACTGAAGGACGAGGCCAGCGGGGAGTCGCAGAAGAGGTCTGAGAGCTCATCACGCTCCTCCAGCTCATAGGTGGCGTCGTTGAGCATCCGCCTGTGGAGGTCGCAGGTCTGTTCGATCTTCAGCTTGTTGATGTCACTGCGCAGACGCATGAGCTGTCTGGCTAGCTGCTGGTCCTGCAGCCGCATCTCCATCTGGAAGGGAGGAGGGGACATCAGCAACGAGCCAGGGCATTGGCTGCTGATAGGAGACCTAAGTCATGGTATGCATCATCAATTGGTCCACTTGGAGATATGAGCACGTTCCCAGCTCAGGGAAGTGAGAGGGCACACCTAGTGAGGTGACAGATAAGGACATGCTTGCCAAACAATACTTAGTTCTAAGTTAGATGCTATGTCTGAATCCTTCTGGAAGAAGTGCACGTCAGTCCTGATTTAATGGTATTTCCAGCCCGGTCTCATTGTTTACAGATATGTACAGATGCAGTTGGAGTATAAAGAAACGCATGGGAATGATAAATACCAAATTCAGGAGCACGGTTACCTCTGGGCAGGAAGGAGAGAATGTGATTAGAGGAGGTATACCAGGGCTTCAACATGTGTTGGTAATGTTTCATACTTTATGTTGGGTGGTGGGTATGTCGTTATAGTATTCTTGAGACATTTTAGAATGTCTGCAATATTTCTTAATAAAGTTTCCAAAGCATGAAACATAAATATATGCTAATATTTAGTGAATTTTTACTATAAATCACACACTGTTCTAAGCTCTCAGGCTATGTATTAGTTCAGGTTGCTATACAAATACCATAGAGTGGGTGGCTTAAACATCATACATTAATTTCTCACAGTTCCAGGTCAGGAAGTCCAAGATCAAGTTGCAGGCTGACTCAGTTCCCAGTGAGGACCCTCTTCCTGGTATGCAGATGGCCACTTTCTCACTGTGTCCTCACATGATGGAGAGAGGAAGAGTTTATCTTTTTATAAAGACACTAATTCTATTATGGGGACTAGTGTCTATTATGGGACACCAGAATTCCATTATTCTACTCTACTGCACACTCATGACCTCAAAGTCTAGTCACATCCCAAAGGCTCTCCTCCCAACACCATCACATTGGGGGTTAGGGCCCCGACATGTAAATTTTGGGAGGACACAGGCATTCAGTCCATGACAGGGGTTATTAATATGCAACAGCCAACCTTCTACAATTTTGTCGAGTAATTTTACCATTGCTTCCACAATTTGTGTATGAAGAGGCAGAAGCTCAGCCAAGTGAGTTGCTTTGTCAAGTCACAAAGCTCCTAAATGGCAGAGCTGGGATCAGAGGTTCAGACAATCGGACTCAGGAACCCAAACTGCTGGCGACGAGGTTCTTCTGCCTCTTTGGGCAGAGCTGGCGTGGAGGGTATGGAGTCAGTTCTGTGCTTAGGGACCTAGTTGGAGGTTCATAGTATTTCTAGTGCGTCAGTGTTTTCTGTTAGGGAGGGATGTGATAATAACTCCTCACCTGGCCTAGCAGGTGCCATTTCCATAATTTGTCTACATGCTAACCTTGCTGGAACCGCGCAGCCAGTCCTGAGACACCGGCAGGACAGTGGGGTGTTCTGCAAGTCCCAGAGAGTTTCAGTGACTTGCTCAGTTCCACGCTGTGCGGTGGCAGAGGTGGGGCTGAAGCTCACGGGCCCTCCAGGGTCCTAGTGCAGAGCGTTCCCCATTACCGACACTCTGTCACTAAGGTCACAGCTGCTCCTGCTTGACACGGGACCCGACTCCTTCTCACCCTTTGCTCTGCCTGTGTTTGCAAGTGGTGATTGCTTTAGTGTTTCTGTGCCTTTTTTGTGTCTCAGCCGTGTTATTCACCTGCTGCTTGGAGTCAAACTGACGTAGAAAAATCAACCGTGAAGCCCAGAGGGGCCTTTCCTGTGGTTATGTAAATAAATCCAAATGGTCTCACTTTTCCCACACTTTTGAGATTTGAAATCAAGTGCATTGCAGGGTAGAAAAATAAACAACATCACCAGCGAGCATTTCATTTTTTTTCTCTCTTTCACTGTCATGTACTTCTATAGATCTCTTCCAATGATAGATGAGAAGAATCAAGGCAGAAAGTTTTATCTGGTGATAGCAAAGTATTTAATGGAAGAGTTGGGATTAGAGTTTACAGCCTCCACTTCGATCCTTAGGCATGACAACCTAAATTTACTGCCAGCCAGATTCTGTGTGCCAGATGAGCGCCAGACTGATGATGGCAGGCTTGCTGCCGGGCCGCCAGTCATTCATTTACTTGTCTGGGGGCCCTCACCCTGCCTGGAATGGCCCTGGGTGCACCTAACCCCTCTGACGGAGAGAAACAAGTTTGTGTGAAAGACGGGGCCAGCTCGCATGCATTGTTTTATTGGGTAAGGTCTTCTGGGGGTCTTACTCAAATCACCCCTCTTTGGCGGTGTTTAATTTAAAGATAGATCTCTTTGAAAAGCTACAAACTCTATGATTTATATTTGAACTTTGGCCTCAGGAAGTGGATCTCTGGTCTAAAAAGATCCTTTAAAGTTGGAGACTTTCACGTTGAGCAGGTGTCTGGGAATATCTGCGAGATGCAGCCTGCCAGTGGGTGCCTGTTGGGGAGAAGGGGCCATTTTTCTATGGCCAATAGATCTGGTCAAAGGTCAGAGGACAATGTAGGGTTTAAAACCCATCAGAGTCAACTGAGCAGAGAGGCGATACTAAGGCACATGCCCAGTTTCCTTTGACTGGACAAAGTCCACCTGGATGGAGCCACCTCATGTACTCATGCAGCTTGGATGCACGCAACTCTGCACCAGAGGAAGGAGAGAAAGAAAACCACACTCTCAACAGGGCTGGCGACTGGCCGTTCTGCTTGCCTCTGCTCCAGTGTGAGAAGGGCCCGGATTCTGAGGGCTCCTCCAGGTAAGTGTCCCAGCCCAGGAGTCTCTTAGAATGTATATTCTGTTATGACCCCTGAACATAAATCAACTATTTCATTTGATGCTCAAGAAAACAGTGTTTGTTCTAACACTGCAAGAAAAAACGGCAGTGTTAGCCCTATCCTCACCCACGCGGCGGGCCACACAGGGGTTTTCCAAGGGCGACTTTACACCTTAAACCCTTATTGAGTCTCCACTTAAGAGGTAACCCAACTATAAGCATGTAGAAAAAAGTTCCCACCACCTCCCGAGAAGCCTAAGCAAAAGGCGCAAGGCTAGGAGGCTTTCTTCTTTTCCCTGGAACTTTTTCAACTGTGGTTAAATACATATAACATAACACTTGCCATCTTAACCATTTTAAAGTGTACAGTTCAGGAGCATTGGTTACATTTACATTGTTGTGCGACTGTCACCGTCATCCAACTCCAGAACGCTTTTCATCTTGTAAAACTGCCACCCCATCCCCATTAACCAACCACCTCCCATTCCCCCTCCTTCCAGCCCCTGGCCACCCCTGCTCTATCCTGTCTGTGCGAACTTGACTGCTTTAGGGATCTCATATGAGTAAAATCTACAGTATTTGTCCTTTTGTGACTGGTTAATCCCACTTAGCACCACATCCTCACGGCTCATGCAACTGAGAGACTATTTATAAAGTAAGTGTGTTTAGGAAGTTGCAGTGAATGCATGTCTTTGCCGACCCTGTGCAGAGGACGGCAGTTCCCGAAGGCGGTCACGGAGAGCGGGGTCTGGGGGTGGACCACTCCTGCCTCTCCTTCTCCTTTCTGTCATGGAGACACGTGGGCAGTGATGACAACACAGCCCCGCCTTCTACCACATCACGCCACAGGCAGTTTCCACACTTTATTTACTGAGTCTTCCCACAGCTCTGGGGAAGAGCTGTTGTGATCTGTTTCGTGGTTGGGAGGCCGACTCGGAAAAGCTAAGGAACTGTGCACAGTGGCGCTCGGGTCCCAGGGGGGCCGCCAGAGCCCAGAGCTGGGGGCTCTCCATGACTTCTGTCTTCCTGGAGTAGGCTGGGTCCCAGATGCAGCAGACACGGGAAATCCATTGCTCTGGGGTTAGCATCTGGGTTCAGGCTGAACCTTACTCCTCAGCAGCCGTGTGCCTTTGGGCAAGTCGCTAATGTTCCTTGAATTTCTGTCTCTACATCTACAGAAAAGGTGTAATGCTTACTCCAAGAACCGAGAGAAGCCAAAGTAGGTGGCAACATGCCAAGTAAGCTGAACAGTGCCAGTCAGATAAAGGCAAGAGGTTCACAGCTTAAGTCTTTTCTTCCCAGACCGAGGTGCAGGATATGGCAACCAGCCAGGGCCTCCCAGTTTTAAGACTTTATTTTAAAAAACCTGAGAAGCCGGCCCCAGTGACTCAACTCTCAGCGTGGATTCAGTGCGTTCCCTGGCAGAGGCTCACCTGCAGGAGGCGCGGACTTCTAATCCCCCGTCCTGGGGATAAGGGCGCTGGCTGGGTTCTCAGAGGTGCAGCCCGTAGTGCCAGCAGTCCTGTAATTAGGGTACCGTGCTCGGCGAGAGGGGAAGGAATGCCACTGCATCACTGTCGGCACACAGGGCCGGTTCCCCTCGGGGGAGAAAGCACGTGAAGGGGCGGGGTCGGGGGCAGCACAGAGGACCAGTGGCCTCTCGCGATAACTGTCTGTGGTCTCTGCTGCGCTGTAGCTAACTCGGGTTTGCGTCCTCTGTCAGACAAGAATGCTCCTTAGGTTGTTTCTTAAGATACAAGGTGAATCCCAAGGGCAGGATTAAGTAGTTAAAGGCAGTAATTACACTGTTCTGCAAGAGGAGATGTCCTTAGCTTGGCTTGGTGGCTGAGGGGGATAGTGGTGAGAGGCTGGGGAGGGAGGAGACACCCAGGAGGGGGGCCAGCGAGGGAATTCAGAGGACGGGCTGATCCAGTCTGAGTGCATAAGTGGTTTGCTGTGAGGTCTCTTCAGTCCAGTCTCACGGGTCACTAGTGATTTCCTGGGGCGGGAGGAGAGGGAGTCTTCTGCCTCTGAGCGGGGCGAAATAAAGACAAAGCCTGCAGTAAAATGATGTGGATAACATACGGTGGTTCCTCAATAAATTAAACATAGAATTACCGTAGGATCCAGCAACTCCACTGCCGGGCGTGTACCCAAAAGAACCGAAAGTAGGGACGCGGGCAGGTACTTGCACACCCATGTTCACAGCCACACTACTCACAGTTGCTGCTAAAAGGTGGAAGCAACCCAAGTGTTCATTGATGGACAAATGGATACACAAAATGTGGTATGTCCATATAAATAAATATTATTCAGCCATAAAAAGAAAGAAAATTCTGACACATGCTACAACATGGATGAACCTTGAAGGACAATATATAAATGAAAAAATCCACACACAAAATGACAAATGCTACACAATTCCATTTATATGAAGTACCTACAGTAGCAGTCAAATTCATAGAGACAGAGGAGAGGATTGAGGTTGCCAGGGACCAGGGAGAGGGGGATGGACACAGAGTTTCAGTCTGGGGAGATGAAAAGGTCCTGGAGGTGGATGGTGGCCACGGTTGCACAACACTGAGAATGTACTTAATGAACTGTGCTCTTAAAATGGGTGACATGGTAAATTTTATGCCTCATATATATTACTGCAACTAAAAAACAAGAAAAGCTATAAATTTGGGCTGACCACCCGACCTGGTTTGCCCAGGATTTTCCTGGTTTTTGCCCCCAAAGTCCCATAGCCTGGAAACCTCCGTAGCCCTGGGCAAACAGGAATGGTTGGTCTCCCTGTCTGCAGCAAGTGTGGCTGCAGGTGCTGGCAGCCGGGGACAGTCCTGGCCAGCTGGAGACACGGTCTGCGCGGTGCAGTCTTGAACTCGCACAGCAGTGGGCGCTGACCAGATCCCCCTGAGGCCGAGGGGCCGAGGGGCTGACGGCCTCTCTGGATGCATTAGAGGCACAGCGGGCACAGAGGGAGGGAGAGCATTTTGCTTTTTGCAAACGGCCCCTGCAGCATTCCAGAGAAGCAGCATTTTTGTGGAGATCTGGAGAATCTGCATTCTTTCCCAGCACCCCTTGCCCACTTCCTGCTTACACGTTCTGTCTGAAACCTACCTCACTTCTTGGCATCCCAGGGAAGCAAATACTTTTATTCCTAGTGGCCAATGGGATCTACTTGAACACTTTCTTGGGTCTGATATCCATAGGTCTAAAGCATCCTAACGATTTTAGGAGATTAAAAACAACAACAACCAAGGACATAAATCTCAGACTGTCAGCAGCAGAAGCAATTCTTCCACCCAGTGCAGCTTCTGCTTCCTGAAACCAATGCAAATGTGTGGGTCATCATCACTCAGACCCTGCTTTTTCCAACAAAAGGAGTTCGTGGTACCCTATTCATGATCTGCTTTGTTTCCACTCGCTAGTCCTTTGTCTTCTGGAGAATTATGCACTTTTGTTTTTGAAAGCTTCTGTTCTCTCAGTTTGGAAAAACAAGAAGAGAGTGACAATAGCTTGCCACATGGTCCTGTGCAAATCTGAAAGCACACTGGGGGCAGAAATTTCCGAATGCGTCTCTAATACTCGCCCCAGAGAAATCCCAGCACCCAGGGGCCAACCCGAGGTGAACAAATAGGCTGGGTTGGAGAGCATCATAATTAGCACAGATCTGGGCAGACAGAAACCCACTGCAAGGTAATCAAGGGCATTTTGTTTAATCCCTATTTCTAAGGTTCCTATCTAAACTGTCCCAGCCCAACAGCTGCAATTAGCCCCTGATTGATGTTGAAGAGGGACTGGGAATAAACTCCAGGCCATTTTCTCAGCCGTGCGTGAGGGAACAGAACATTCTCTGTTCCCTTACGAGACTTAATTCTTGAAGCTTGAAGAGACTTTGTGTAACCTGTCCTGAAATGTCCAGCTTATTCTTTCAATCAGTGCTGTGTAGGAATGCGCTTAGAAGCCTGGATAAAATAGTATGCATTATCTGACCTTGGGCTTGGTTTCTGAGAAAGAGCCAGAATAATTCTGTTAAGAAAGAAGGTGAGTGGGGGTTTTTGAAGTGCGCTGCTAGATGGTGATTTAGATTCTGGGGAAAATGTAACAATTTCCCCCACACACACACCTAGAAACCAGACTGAGTGTGTGAATTTATTTCCAGGGGAAGCTGTTGGCTCTGGGGAGGGTGGGCACCTGTTCTCCAAGGTCCGTACTCCGGAGGGAGCAGACCATCACTCCCGGCACACAGGGGCCATGCTCACAGCTGCCATGAGCACTCTAGCTGCTGGCCTCGCAGCCAAGGCAGGTGCCAGGCTGGTTCTGCGTTCCTATAGAAGAGACGCTAGAAAGTTCCCTCAGCCCTTCCACCACGTGAGGACACAATGAGAAGCCTGTGACCCAGAAGAGGGCCCTCTCCTGCTCCTGCTGGTGCCCTGACCCTGAACTCAGTCTCCAGGCTGGAGCACGAGCAGTCGGAAGGGACTAGACACAGTTCTAGTTCAGCCCCTAATGAGATGAGTGGCTCTGGGCAGGTGATGTGACCCCTTTGTGGAAAGAGGATGCTGACCCTCCCCTGACCTTGTAACACTGCTTCCTGGAATGAGGGGGGCCTGGACACTGTACACCCAAGAAAGAAACTGTGTGCCCAAAAGCAAGAGTGGGAAAGACAGGCTGAGGTTAGCATGCCCACTGCCACCTCTCACCTGCACCGGAACCCCCTCGTCATGCTCTCCTCCCTGCTTCCTGAAATGGGCAAGTCTCTTCCCTTCTTGAAATCTTTCAAAGGGACAACCAGCTCTCCCAGTGCCCTGCTCTCTCCAGCCTCAACTCCCCCATTCGGAGCCCCTCAGCCCCCCACGGCAGCCACACTGGGTCTTCGTCCCCTCCCCGGAACCATTCCCTTCCACCCTATCATCCTTCAGGACCCGCTCAGCCTTCACCTTCACCTTCCCATGTCTGTAGGCTGGTGACACATCCCACTGTGGGTAACTCCTACCACAGCACCTACACGTGCCATTGACTGTGTCAGCCTACAGGGTGGGTGTGGCAGTATTAGCATCTCTGTCATCAAGTGGCTCTTCCTGTGTCACAGAACTTGTGATGCCAAAGCACTTCAGGATTTAAAATGGGGGCAGGGGACCCTCCCAGGTACGGATAACCTTCGCTGGGACGTGAGAAGGTCCAGGCTCACCTGTGTGGACCTTCTTCAACTTGCTGACCAGGACAGCAAGTCCCAGGACTGTGCCACTCAGGCCAGGCTGCTGGAGCGGAGCCCACAGCATGGCTATCCCCACTGAGCCCTCAGACAGATTGCAGGAAAGGCTGGCTCCCTTGCCTCTCCGAACCAATATTCCCTTCAAGAGGGTGGATAGAGAGAAGACACCCCAGGTGGGAACTGTCTCCCTGCTCTTCCCGGGAGCTCCTGGCAGTGCCTGCTGAGCCCCCGCCTGCAGGAAGCATAACCTGGCACAGGCAGGATTACACTTCATTGAGTGGTGGACTAGAGCTTGGCTTTGGCCAGGGCAGTTGTCAAATGGGAATGCAGGTGGTGAGGCACCCTGGCATCCTGAGAGAGCCCTCAGGAGAGCTCTGATGCACCGATGTTGGGACTTCTAGACTTTTCTTGAGTTCTGGGCTTCCTCGCTTGGAAACTAGTGGAGTGGGAGCTTCATGCCTGATGCTGGGTGAAGAACAGATGGTCTGGGCTTTACCCGCTGGGGAGCCTCACAGCAGCCTACGGGACCAGGGCAAACTCAGAACCCATTTCAGGGGTGGGGCATCTGTGACCTGGTTTCCCTCAAGTGCCAGAGTTAGGGGACACATCAAAGCTGTGCGCCCCCCTGCCCTGCCAATGCCACGCACCTTGGGTGCTCAGGAAGGTCTCTGGAACTGCCGAGTGCTGTGAAGTGTGGCCAGTACTGACTGTGGGGTGGCTGACATGAGTGTGAGACGAGGAGGGCCGTGGGATGGAGGGGCCAGGTTGGAGCCGTGAACAGCAGTCCGACGGGCCCTCACAGGATCTCTCTGCACATCTCCTGCCCTCACTGGAAACTGAGGGGTGATCATCCCTTTGGTTGCTTCCTGCTCAAGGATTTGATGGCTCGGCTCATAATTGTAACCAGCACTGTTAGAATGAGTGCTATCAGAAAGAGAAGGCTTTGTCCCATCCATCACGGGTGCTGGTGGGCTGCCTGCCCGGGGAGGGAGCTGGATAAAAGAAAGGGGAGATTCTTGACTCACCCGGGACCCACCTTCTTCCCTGGCTCTTGAGCGGCCTTCCAGCTACAACTTGTGGCTCCTGAGTGCCAGGCTCTTGGTGTGCACTTGGAAACCATCTCCATGCCATCAAGGGCTTAGCCACCTTGCATGGGCCTCTCTGGGACCTTCCCCTGGCTTGTGTCTGCTCCCTGGCTGTGTCTGGCTTAGGCTCGCACCCAGGGACACAACCAACACCCACTGGGCAGTGCCCAGTTTTTCAGACCCTGGCAGCTGCCTAGGAGAGGAAGGGGTACATCACAAGCTTATAAAATAATATACCCCTCAGAAGGGAATTGTCCAGCCACAGAGAACACCTCAGGCTTGGACTGTCCCTTCTGAACCTATCTGCTGCCAGACCTGGCCTTTGCATTATAATAATGAGCACCCTTCTTTGCAAATAGCCCCTGCAACATTTGGGAGAAGCACCATTTTTGTAGAAATCTGGAGAATTTGCAAAAAGAAAGAGGGGAGTTCTTGGAAAGACGGCAACACTGAGTAAACTTTGGAGAGTAACAGCCCAAAGTTCCAGAAACTGAGAGGATGTGTTGAAAGAGCATAAAACTTCATGAATGCAAAGTGTATTCCCACCCATTTGATCACAGGAGTGACTGGCTGTGTAGCAGCCATTCAGAGCAGGGGTTCTGAGGTCCGGCAGATCTGGGTTCAAATCCCTGCTCTGCTGGCTGGTCTTGGGCAAGTTACTGTACCTCAGTTTTTTCTTCTGTACAGTGGGGATAGCGACAGTGCCTATTAAGTGACGTGATACATATAGAGGAGCATAACCTGGTACCTGACTGTTCCAGGAACTCAGCAGGCACTTGGTGCCCCTCTCTGGCCTGCCCCCAGGTCCCTCCACAACACTCTGCCAGGTAGGTACTCATTACCCCCATTTTACAGTGACAAAACCCAGGGCCAGGCTAACGAGTTCCCCTAGAGTCACACCACTAGGATGTGGTAGAGCCTGACTGGAAGTCTCATCTAGTTAGAAAGCTTACGCTCTCCCACTCTGCCTGTGACCAAGTAGCGGGCCAGTGGCCTGAGAGCCCCCCGCAGGCACCTGCTACCCTCCTGACACCACGCGCAGCACGGAGCCTGCATTTCCATGGAGAGCAGGGGAGGGGCTGTATTCTAACAAACGTCCTGGTGCCTCATCCACACTACGTATTAGACACTAGCATGGTGTTCCGTTATTAGACTGGGAGGGTGGCCATCAGAGGAACTGGGTTTTAATTTTTTTTAATCACACCAGAGGATATGTTTACTGATTTCAGAGAGAAAGAGGAAGGGGGGAGATGAGAGAGAGAGGGAAAAAGAGAGAAGGAAACATCTGTGTGAGAGACAAACATTAATCGATTGCCTCCCATACGCACCCTGGCCAGGAATCGAACCCGCAGTCTTTTGGTGTGTGGGATGATGCTCCAACCAACTGAGCCACCCAGCCAGAGCTGGGCTTTAATTATTATAGGAGAAATAAGGAGAAGCTTAATGTCAGTTATATGTAAAGCTGTGGATTTGGTTGCTGAGGAAGTTGGCGGTTTGTGTATTTCCCTTCAGTTAGTGTCATCGTCCACTGTGCCTGGCACATGGCAACCACTCATGGTGGGTCTCAGCTCCCCTGAGCATTTTGGAACTATATTTATTGCACCTCTAGTATAGCTCTTGTCACATGTGTCACTGTGTTTACTCGTCTGTCTCCTCCACAAAGGGGGAAACCCTGTAAAGACAGGAGCCCCGTCTCCTTCGCCTGGCCTCCATCTACAGTGGCGCCTGAACGCAGGCACTCGGGGAGTGTGGGTTGTCCTGACCAGACAGGGAACGGGACCACAGGAGCCCTGCCAGCCTCTTACAGCCCGGGACTGCCTCACACTATTTCAGTTGAATGCAGCCACTGGGCCTCTTCTCTTTCCCCTCCCCTCTCCTTTGCACTGTGAGACAGCCAAGAAAAGGAAAAGCAGTAAGACTTCCCAATTCTTAGTCTGCTTCCTCTCACTGGTCAACAGTCCCCACACCATCAACTGTCACGCTGAGTCGGGGGCTTCTGGGGATCACAGGCCTCATTTTTCTTACGTGATTCTGGGAGATTCTAGGATCAGAATCTTCATTTGAACAAGAGACCCTCGTCATCTGTGTGCACGTTAGTGTCTGAGAGCCACTGCGCTGAGGGACCCTCCACCGTGTGACCAGAGTGGCAGGTCCCCTCTGCAGCCTCACCTCCTGCCTCTCTCCCCAAAGCTCCCGAGTCCCATGGATGAAGGCTGAGTTCAAGCTCTGGCTCTGCCACTTACTAGCCATATAATTCTGGGCAGGTCATCTGACTGCTGTGAGCATCGATTTGCTCATCTGTACGATGGAGACAGTAACTGCAGTCGCACCGGTCTGTTGTAAGAACTGAAGAGATAATGGAGTGAGGGCGGACCCCCTCATCTGACCTTGTTTCTCCCTCTGTCTGCACCCCCACGTCCCGTTGACTGCTGACGTCTCTGTGCATGTACGTTTTTAGGAATCACACAGCGAAGCCCTCGCAATCAAACCAAATGTCCTTGAAAGATACTATGTGGTACAGTGGCTAAGAAGAGCATAGGCGATCCAACCAGAGGGGCCGCTTTTTGAATTTCTCCTCTCTCATTGCTACTCCCCCCCCGAATCCTGGGCCTCAGGGTCTTCTTTAGTAAAATGGGGTAACAGGGAGGTGAGGTGACAATCAGAAGAGGTAAGTAACGCATAGTTGTACCTAGCACACAGTGAGCACTCAATTAGTGACAAATCTCTTAGTATTGTTACTCTAATTACCCACCCCTGGCAGCACAAAGTAGAGGGAGGGTGGAAAATATCCTGCAAATATAAAGCATTAGTAATAATGCTGATATTCCCTGCACTTAAATTTAAGACAACCTTTGGCAGCCGAGTTAGTCCTGGCAATTAATGCTCCCCCTCCACCTGTGGAGTATTACTCTATCCATTACCCACGGTTGTCCTTGACCTGTCTCGCCTTCCTTGCCTCAGCCAGCGTACTCCGGCCAGGCACCTTGTTCCGCTTGGCGAGAAAAATTAGCATGGCCTGCAGGTTCACCCCCTAGGTTGTACTTTGAAGTACCGGGGAGCTTTAAAAACTACTGATGCCGAGGACTCACCCCGCCACCTCAGATGGTCATTTGATTGGTCTGGGATGCGGTCGGTTTCAGGAATTCCACAGGTGCCCCGTCTTTTACGTAAACCAGGTTACACCCCCGTTACTAAAGACAGACACAGTAGAATGATGTTTTTTAAGAAGTAGTCTCAACAACAAAGATTAAAACCAAAAAAAAGATTTCCAATTAATCAGATGCCTGAGTCTCTGAACGCCCCCTGCCCTGGTCCCAGTTATTTATTTCAACTCATGGGGAATTCCAGGCCCCGATGGGGATGTATTTTTTTAGGATCACGCAGAACAAACCAAACAGGCCTCTGCCTACGCGGTTGACTCAGACGTTCCCAGTGGTTCTGGGAGGCAGTTGGCCCTTGATGACTTGCTCACCTGTGGTGAGAGTGGCCTGACTGGGCAGGTGTGACCTGGGCCACAGGTGTTGGGGCGAGTGGGGAGGGTTAGCATCACACCTCTGCTGAGCTCTGGTGGGCTCTGCTGAGAGGCCATCAGGCCTGGGACCAGAGATTCCCCCTGGGCAAAGGGCACACAGCTCTGCATGCCCACTGCCTTTGGGAGCCTGGTGTGCCTGTGAACTGCTGACCCCAGCCCCCAAATCCATGCCTGTCCCTTATACTCAGTTCACCTGGATGCCACCTCGCCCTGACTTCCAGGCAGATTCCCACCCAGCCACTGAGGCTCAGCCCAAAGCCTTCACTGCAGGCCTGCCCAGCCACACTGGCCTCTGTGCGGTTCTATGTGCACCACTCAGTGGCAGCAGAACACGGCCTGGCTGAGCCTGCGCTGCCTGCAGGGGCCCCGCCACAGCTCTGTGCCCCGAAGTCTCTGCCCTGAGCTCACCCCACTGTCCAGCACAGCCCTGCAGGGACAGGGACAGCTCCACTTGCTGAATGAACGGTCACAGGAGCAGGCGGCAGCTTCGGTGGATGGCAAGGGGAGATGGGTTCAGAGAGGAGGAGGGGCAGTCCTACTCCAGGAGCCCCCTGCCAGGGACCAGAGTAGGAGACTGTGCTGTCAGGGGTGGCACTGGGAAAGGCTGGGGACACCGTTCCCGGGCTCGGGTTCTCATGGGCAACACTTGGCTTCATAAGTATCTACGATTAGGGGCTTATTGATGCACAGATGTCATGCAACCACGTAGCAATGAAGTCCACCCCTGATTTCATAGAAGGATGACAGACGGCAGTTGGGAGAGGCAGAGATGGGGGCAGAAAGAGAGAGAGACAGAGACAGAGAGAGACAGGCACAGAAATACACCCAGAGAACAGCATTTTCTCTGGGGATCCTTGGAGGGGCAGCCACTCACCAGTTCCTTCCTGAGCCAGGCTATAGCTTCGTCGATGTTCTCAAAGCCCTCCAGCTTGCCTGCGGGCCGGGTCCCATCATCCTGGCTGGCACTGTCATCAGGCGGGGGATGCTGCCTGGGCTCTCTCAGTGGGGAGGGCTCTTCCTCCCCGCATGGCCCCTGCTCAGCAGTCAGCCTCGGGAAGGGCCATGCCTGTTCCTCCAGCCTGGCCTGCCATTCCAGGTAGGAGGGCCTGCGGGTCTCCAGCCTCAGTTTCTCAGTGAGGGCCTTCAGGCTCCGGAGGTGGTCATCAGGAGGTGGGGCAGCTCCTGCCAGCCCTTCTTCTTCTTCCACTTGGATCTGGGGTACAGACATCCTAGAGTCTGCAGGGCCGTCAGCCATGGGAGGTGGTAGAGGTGATGAGGGAGTCCTGGCGGGTTAGGCAAGGTTGGTGCCCGCTCTGGAATGATGTCACCCAGCTGGGGCCAAGGCTCCTGAGGGCATCGCTGGGATGTGAGCAGCTCCCGGAGCCAAGAGGGACTGGGGATGAGCCGCACAGAGTGCCCTCCGGAGCAGCTGCAGAGCTTCGGGTTTAAGATTCTTTCCGGAGTCCTGTGGGCACCATGCTTCGCAAAAGGCAGGAACAGACAAGCGGCAGCAGGAATCTTTGGGGGCAGCTTTGCCAAGAAGATCTATCAGTCCTGGAGATGCAGGCGGATCAGAGATGGGTGGGGAAGCAGCTCCTCCTCGTGGGGAAGGGCAGGTGGCGAGAAGCCAGAAGCTGCTGGCCGGTGAGGGCCCTGCAAGAAGGGTGCAAACGATGTCAGCAGAGGGTGCGAACGAGGCCTGCTTGCTCCTGGGCTCCCCAGGAGGGGACACTGAGGCTCGGAGAGGCTCACTGGCAAGGCTGCTAATTGCTACTTCAGGACTAGAAGTGAGACAGAAAAGTGAATAATAAATCAATACTTTGTACACAGTTTCACGATTTATGAAATGATTCCATCTCTATTATCTCATAATCCTCACTACAAGTGTAATTATTTGCTTTTGTCCCCATTTCACATGTGAGACACCTGAGTCTCTGACTCACTCAAGAGCTCCCAGCAATTAGCAAGCACGAGGCCAGGTCATTTGATTCTGAGGGCTCAGGCCTCTCTGAGAGGCAGCGGCCTGTGGGTCCCCATGCGGAACACAGGAGTGCCACTGGGTCCAGCAGCCACGGACCCCGCCCCACCCCGCCCACCACAGCACCTGTCCTCGGGCCCCAGCTCTTCGGGCCAGTCTCACAGCACACCCTCAGCTTCTTCCTCCAAGAACAACACCTTACCTCACCTCTTCAGAGGAGGAAGCAAATAAACCGGCAGCCAACGAAGAGCTGACTGCACTCGTGGTTGATTGTTAAACCGAGTGACTCACCATTCTAGGAAGGTGGTTATCACATTCACGCCCGCACTGCAGTGCCTCCTGGGCAGGGGCTTCAGCTCTCTCATCTGATTCGGCCTCCCAGCCTCTGGGAGAAGGCTGAGCCAAGGGGCCTGCCCCATAAAGTTGGAGCCCAGGGTAGAGAAGTAGCTCGTAGTTAGAATTTGGCCCCGGCCCCCCAACCACCATGTCCTTGCAACCACAGGGTCCATCAGGGCAGGATCATTTGATGTGGCCTATGGGGAGAAGTTCTTGGCTTTCAGGGTGTTTTAAAAATCTGGGCTGAGGGCAAGCTGTGAAAAAGTAGGAAGTAATGTGGAGCAACGTCCAAGATAAAGCTTACTTGAAAAAAACAAGACATTCACAGCCTGGAGAGGATGCCACCCTTGGTGTGAAAAGGACAGGAAGGAAGAGAGATTTTTATTGACTTGTATGTGCCTAAAAAGATCTCTGCAAAGAGAAGAACTGGAACTAAGAGTCGCGAGCGCTCGTCTGGGGTGACGGGGACTTGGCATTGGGTGACGGTGGGCAGGCATAGGAGGAGGCAGAATTGGGGGGGTGCGTGGCAAAGTCAAAACACAGGCTGGGCCGCCCGGGGAGCCTTCTCTGCAAACATGGTTTCCTCCAATGAGGGCATGG
>PVKM010020397.1:0-23402 GCA_004027735.1 Carollia perspicillata | reverse complement strand
CTACCGTCAAATAGCTTGTCTCTTCTAAACATCCCATAAAAATCTTCATCTTTCCCTAATTCTCTTTCCCTATTCACAACTCTTCTCCAGCTCTCCTTGGTCCATGAATTTCTTCTAGTGGCTTTCTCATATGAAGAATTTTAACCTCGCCAGGCATCTTGTAGTTCTTCCTACTCATTACCTCTATAACAAGAGGCAAAAAAAAAAAAAAATCCTTAGAACCTGGAGTAAGGTAAGATTGTGAGTGCAAATATACCTTTACTCTTTAGGAAAAGTTCAAATGCTTTTTTACACTAAAGTAGAGATGACTGATAAAGCTTAATGCATATATCACCTGGGAATTTTTTAGACAATGATCAGGAGTCCCTACATCAAGGAAATGAAAACCACTATTTGTGGAATTTCAGGCTGAGGGGATAAGAAGATGGTGTGACATTTGAAGGACATAAAGGATGGCAATATTGATATTTAGAAAAGCCACCAGGAACACACATTCTGTAGAATATTACTCCCTTGTCATTGTATCCTGTTCATCGCTCCTGTTCATCACATCATTCCTGTGTGCCATCTGCTGGGATGATGAGTGAAATCACCGTCACATCAAAACAGCCACAACTTTCCCTGCCATTTTTCTTCTCTCCTCCTCCTCCCTCTCTTTCTTCTCCTCCCTCTCCCCCTCCTCTCCCTTCTTCTTTACATTGGTGTTGGCGGCCATATGGGTAGCAGGGCATACATTGTGTTTTCATAGCTTATGGTCACCAGCTTGAGATTCACTCAAGAAGAGGAAGAGAATGCCCTTAAGACATCCTTATGACACAACGCACATTGAGTTAGCAGCATGCCCCTGCTCTCTGGACAATTAGTGGAGGACAAAAAAAAAAAAAAAAGCCCGACAAAACCATTTGCAGAATGTTGACTTCCTTCAGAAAGTGCATTAAGTAAAGAACACACTGAGGATTGTGGAGGAAGCAGAGGAAGGGCATTTCAGGGCTGGCAGGAGGAAGGAAAGCAGTAATTACCTCAGAAAAGTCTTGCTTTTGTGTTAACTAAAAGAATGCAAGTCTACCTATTTCTCTCTATATAAAAACTCCCCCAGAGTGTGCCCAGCACTCGGCACGCAGCTCCTGCACAGCAGTGTGCGGCGCCAGCACTGGGCTGGGCTGGGCCCCCTGCTGAGGTCAGAGCCGCGGAAGCTAGGACTGCCCTGGTGAATGACAACGGAGCTTGTCACCCAGCTGGGAGACAAGAGTCAAGTGCTAGGGAAGGAGGCAGATGAAAGGCTGGCGAGGTGCTGATGTTAGTCCCCCAGAGGGTAGCAAGTCAGAAGAAAGTGTTCCCTGCCTTGTGGAATAAATAGGTTTTGCGCCACTATGCCCTGTGGATGCCACTGCCACTGGGTCCCTCGTGGGGAAAAGCACATGCCTCTTATCGCTGAGGCTGGTAACGCCACTTTAATTTGTGAGGAGAGCCTTTCTTCATGGGGAGGGGAGAGGAAAGCATAAGGGATGTCCCCTAAGTGGATTCTGGGAACATAACTAGGGCTGTAATAAATGTGAAGTTATTGGGTACATGGCCTGAAGTGCTCATTAATAGAATGCAAATGTTCTGGAAATAGATTTTCTTTTCCATTCCCGTTAGGGCATTCAATTTATTTCTGCTGTGTCCAAAGAGACCCGTTTTCCTGTGTGCTGTGAGTTAGAACTCTTTATTATATGCCTGATTTAATGATACCCGAAATGCCCACCCAGTTGTCATACAAATGAATAAGGATAAATTTTGTGCTAAGAAGAACTGGGGACTCTGATGATCAGCAGGGACTTCGCCAAAGTAGTAAAATGCAAATTAACAGAGGGCGATCTCTGTAGAATTAGATTTTAGCCCCCGGAATTATTACCAAGGCTGAGCTTTTTTTTATGCTCTCTCTGAGGAACTAGCAACAGAGGAGAAAGCTTTGAGGCCAATGTGATGTTTGTAAATGGCCCTGGGCTCAGCTGAGGGAAAAGTGAAGCCGAGATTCAGTAATTATCACATGAAGCGGGAGGGAAGACTGACTTAATCAGATTGGATAAGAGACACACAGTATCAGAAAATATGAAGCGAAGAGAGAGACTAGGCCTCTGGGTTTTCTCATTGTTTCAATATTTAATCTACCTTCTTACCTCATCTCCTTCATTTCGAGGAGAAAAATTAATTTTACGCTCAGACCTCCAGCTCTTCTAGCTCTCTTGTGAAATTTCAGAGAGCCAAGGCTATACAGGTGAATAGGACTGCACTCTCTGTTCCCTCTTTCCTCCCCACAGCTCCAGAATATCACCCAGCATGGGTTTGCAATGTGCTAACCCAGGCATACTAATGTCTACCCACTCCTCCTTCCCAGGGGCCATGCGCCTCCAAAAACACGTAAACAGATGCACCTAGAGAAAAACATTTTAAGGCAAGCTTACAGGATCATCCACTCCTGCTCCTTACCTACGACTTCCCCATAAAGGAAAGGCCATATGCACGAGGATCCCAAACTGTCTTCCTTTCGGAATTGGGAGTAAATACGAACACTTAATGAAGTAGAAAATCTTAGCTAACATGCAGTATTTTTCTTTTTCCTATCACTTTGTAAATATTAGTCTTGCTGCTAATTGCCAGATCTTTTGCTGACAGGTGCTTAAACAGAAGCACTGATATCCAGCCTGGGAAATTTCAGGATGAGATGCTCTCAGCTCTGCCACTGATTAACTCATTGAGTGACCGTGAATTCTTCATAACTCTATTTCCTTTTATAAGAAATTGAACATTTTATGGGGTTACTTTGAGAGTTAAATGAGATCATGTAAATGGAAGTGCTTTTAGAATTATAAAAAGTCATACAAATCTGCTTTTATACTTACTTCAGTATACCACCTGTCTCTTCCCTCGTCCATAACACTCGTAAGCACCCACCAGTCCCCTACCTCAGTCTGGATAATCTGACTAAAATATATGGGGTCTAACCTACTTCTTCTGCGAGTGCATGCTCCCCTACCACACTCCTAAACAGATACCCCTGGAGGAACATTGTAAGGCAAATGTATAGGATTATCCACTCCTGCCTCTAAACTACAACTTCCCAATAAATAAAAGACTTGATGCCAACCTATAATGAAAAGCTTGTTTTTATAAATGTAGTAAAGTATTTCCAGTATTATTCTGATAAGTGATCTCATCTTAACATTGCGAAATAGAACAAAAATTAATTGGAAAACCTGCTATTAAAATACCTCATTTTATATCGTTTCCCATGCCTGGACTCGGAAGGAAGGAAAGTTGAATGAGAATAAGAGTTTGAATTTATTGCACACTTACCTTGAGCAAAGCACTCTGCTAACTGTTGTCAGTCGTGAAGTTCAAAGCATGACTCATTCAAATGTCAAGTGAGCAGCAGCACGTCAAAGATTTTTTAACTCATTAATGAGGAAACCAGCAAGATGGTGCAAAAAGAATTAGGAAGATGGAAGTATTTGTAGAGGATGAAAAACAGAGAGGAATGCTTCAATAAAACCTGTAATTCAGACACAAACCTGGTTCATGTCCTAGAAGGCAGTAACAATGTGATCTTGGGGTTATCTTTTCAAACCAAAGATCCTTTCCATCTCTTCTGGACAAAATTCATTTGCATTGTTCTTTCGCAAGAATAATTTGCATTGCTAGCAGTTTCCTACAGGGTAACTTTTACACTTACAGAGTTGGAAAATATCCTAATCAATAAGAGAAAATTCTAACTAGCAGATATTCTAATCAGTAAGTAGCAAATCCAACAAAAGTGCCTACCATCAAGATAATCCCCCAAACAAGTCTGCACACAATTCCAGTTAACGGCTTCATAAATCAACTAAGGGATTAACTAACTCCTAAATTTGGGTAATTGCTATTAACAGCACTTTATGCATATTCTATAGAAAAATTAATATTCATTACATGAGATTACACAGTTCTGAAAAATGATTATCATTAAGCCCATTTATACAGGTAAGGAAACTGAAAACGAAGGAGATAAAAATATTTGTCCAAATTCAGCATAACAAATGATTATCCAGATTTGTTTAACTATTAAATCCTTGCTTCTCTTGCTACAATGCATATACTGACCAAAGAAAAATGTTTTAATTGATATACAGCATCCATGTGGTGGAGTGTATAAATTTTAAGTATACAATTTGATGACTTATTTTTATTATAATTACATATACTATTATACTAGTTTCAGGTGTACAACATTGTGATTAGACATTTATATACCTTACAAAGTGATCACCACAATCTGATATCATACATAGTTATTATGATATTGATTCGTATTCCCTATACTGTACATTACTTCCTGTGAATTATTTTATAACTGGAAGTTTGTGTACTTAATCAATTTCTCCTTTTTTCACCTAACTTTCCACCTTCTCCCCCTGCTGTAGTAACTACCAGTTCGTTCTCTTAGTTTGTTTCTGCTTTATTTTGTTTGCTTGTTTATTTTGTGTTCTAGATTCCACTTATAAGTGAAATCATTTGGTATTTGTCTTTCTCTGCCTGACTTACAAGTATTTCACTTAGCATAATACCTCTGGGTCCATCCACACTGTTGAAAATTTCAAGATTTCATTGTTTTTATGACTGAGTAATATTCCATCTCTTCTTTACCACTCATCTATTGACAGGCACCTAGGTTACGTTCATATCTGAGCTATTGTAATAGTGCTGCAGTGAACATGGGGGTGCATACATCTTTTCAAATTAATGTTTTGGATTTCTTCAGATAAATACATAAAAGTGGAATTGCTGGAACTATTTTTTCATATTTTGAGGAACCAACAGTGCATGAGGGTTCCCGTTTCTCCACAGCCTTGCCAATACTTATTCTGTATTGTGTTTTTGATGATAGCCATTATTACAGGTGTGAGGTGATATATCATTGAGGTTTTGATCTGCATGTTCCTGATGATTAGTAATCTTGAGCATCCTTTCATGTGTCTGTTTGGAAGGAGTGACATACTAACACATACAACATGTGCGGCTCTCCAGTACACTATGCTGAATAAAAGAAGCCAGACACAAGAGGCTACATAGCACATGATTCCATTTATTTGACATTCTGGCAAAATCCATACCATTGGAATAAAAACAAATCAGTGGTTGCCAGGCACCAGAGGTCAGAGGAGGAATTAATTTCAAAGGGAAGTGACGGGATCTTCAGGGGTGATCCAGTTGTTCTTTATCTTGGTTGTGGTGGCAGTTACACGACTTCATGCATTTCTTAAAACTTACATAACTGTACTTGGAAAAGGTTAATTTTTCTATTTGCAGATTGTACCAAAAAAAAAAAAAACAGAAAAAAGTAAGATGTACCACATGGTCCTTTACAAAAAAAGAAAAAGATTTACTGTTAGTCATTCAATTACACATAAGTAGTCCCATAATAGGTGCAGAACCACATCTGACTTCAGATACAAGCCAATGATCACAATTCAGGGAGTAGATCTCCACCAGTCCTGAAACTTTGGCCAACTGCAGGATGTTCTTAGTGGACTGGTCTTTGCTTAATTATCTTGCAGTAGATATGAGAAATGTGCTGAAGCTATTTTGCATGAATTACTTACTTCTGGCAACCAGGGAGCTATAAAGGACTAGAGAAGGTCTAAAAATATGTAAGAATGGGCAAGGTGAGCTTCCCATGTCTTGTGAAATTGTTATTCCACCTGGGTGGCTTCATCAGTAGTTATCCATCATTGTCAGAGCCTATACCTTAGTCTGGGAGCGTGCCACCTTGTCTTCTGCTTTACCTCCCTCTAGAACTTTCTTTATTCCTTATCATTTTATCATTAAGAAACCTCATGTTCCTATACTGTGTCTGCTGGCATCTTTCAATCGATCATGTCCCCTGTGACTTCTATGAAATATTCCTCCCAAAATCTGCCTTCAACAGGAAATCAGAAGTGGCTAGTTGAACTGTTAGGCTGCCCCCTTCTATGGGCACTATCTCAGTTTTTCACTCTGGATGCAGAGCCCACTGATCTCCTGAGGGGTTGGTCCCTCTGTAAATGCTCTTCCTTTGTCCTCCCCTTTCCGCCATTTCCCAATATTCTAAAAGCTTCTGTATCCTCACTTTTGTTCCTCAGCCTTGTGCCCAGGTTGTCCCTCATTCCATTGCCTCAGGATTGTTCTTGGAGAGAGCTACAGAAGGCTTTGGATCCAGTGAGTATGAAGAAAGAAGAAAGTTTCTTTTGCCCTTCTGCCCCCAGGTCAAGCATCCAGGAGACTAGCTGGACTTTTCACATCACTGTTAGCGATTGACTTTTAGCATGACTGCCGTGCTAATAGCTATCAATAGAAGAGCGTTCTATGCAAATTACTATATAAACAAGTCCCTGAAAATTCTACGTTGTGAGCCCTGAAGCTAGGTTCAGTTGCACACTTGTACAATGCCTAAAATATGTTACCTCCAATTAATAGATTAATTGCACCCCTCATGTAGCTGACAATTGTTTTTCCAAGAGTGGATGTCATAGACAGACCCTGAGGAGTGACCACAAATCATAATATAAAGCCAGTTTAGTGAGTAACAAGGTGGATAGCTCCATAGAGGTCCACCATTGGTAGGCAAATTAAGCAAAATCTACAAAATCTTGCCATTGTGAGATGACATGTGATAGGGAAAGCTCATGAGAATAGAAGCCAACATTTTAATTGTAAGTAGTAGTTTTTCAATACTACTGGGTGAATGAATCAGCTGCAATGGGCCCCCCTCCAGGCGGACTGGATCAGTCTGTGGCACTGGGCCCAGGAATCGGTACTTTAAAATATCTCCCCAGGTGATTCTGCCTTTTGCCCAAGTTTGGGAACCCCATGTTTAGAGGTTCCAGCAGGAAAAGAGCCCCTTGCTATTCTGTATAGATTTGTATAACCTTGACTATGATCCTATAAGGAAGGCACTATCATTGACCCCATTTTAGAGATGAGAACACTGAAGCACAGAGAGGTCACACAGCTAGTAGGTGGTAGATCCTTGATTTGAAACCAGGTAATCTGGCTTCAGAGTCCAAGATGGTATTTCAATAGGACTATTGAAAGGAAATAGGACAAGTAAGCAAAATATTAGGGCATGTGGAAGAAAAAGGATGGGAGGAAATGAGAGGCAAATGAGAAAATCATTCTATAGGAATTAGGAAATTATTATAAAAACAGATGTGGCTTGCAGCCTGGAGAGGTAGGTACAGGTTTGAGGAAATGCTTTGCTTCACAGCTGTACAGTGGTTTTAATGACAGCCCCCAGACAATGCCAACTCCGTCACGGGAAAGGAATAATGTATGGCCAGTAGACTGTGCATGAAGTTTATACTGATATATTTGAGAAAGATGTTTAACATGAGTTAACTCTTCATCTTAGCATCCAGAATGTCCCAGGAGGGAAATATGCTGATCTGTGAACACTCTGCTTAAGGAAGTTTTTGTTCCACTGTATGTTATTTTCCTATTGTCTGATGGGCTTCCTTTCTTGTCTAACCTAGATGGACACTATGATGTCATGCCGATTTGCCCTCTCCTGACCTAAGGAATAATGAAATTGCGGTCCTTGAAAACCCTCCTATTCAGAGCCAGGATGCTATAAAAGCTTATTCAGATATGAGACAATTGTCCTGATAACATCTAGTCTAGACATGGGAACTCATGAAAGAAGGTACAATCAGAATCTTTTTGTCTAAAGTCAATGTCTTGAAATAAATTTTCTAAAAATCTGATTTTAATATACGTTATTTTTGGAGAGAAGGTAAGATAGCAAACATTTTTCCCAGGTCTTCACCAGAGCAATTGTGTGTCTTTTTTCTGCATCTTTGAGAGCTTTTCTGCACCCATGTTATAAATAATTGAACATGTGACTGACAGGCAGAATTTCTTTTCCTGCAGCCACAAAGCTCTCATTCACCTAAACAAAAGTGCTGAGAGGCTGACCACTCACTGTCCCAGCACAGGACTAGCTTTTCCTGAGGTCCCACCAGAGTAGTCATGGACCTGTTCAGGGACTGGCCTGTGTTGCCATAAGGAGGGCCTTGTGTGACCCCCTTTTTTTCATAGAGTGCTGTTATTTGCTAGACCTGAAGACAGGAAAAAAATTTGTCTTCCTCTAGAGAAATCTGCTGCTAATCTTGGTGCCACTAAAGTAGCAAACTTAGATGTTGCAGCAAAAGACCCACCCATTATTCTAAAGCAGAAGAGACCAATAACCCAATTCAGTTTTAATTACCTGAACTATTTCAGGTGCTTCTAATTAACACAAATCTTACCATAAATCATAGGGAAGTTCTTTGATATTGCTTTTATATTCATGCAAATGATAGTGGTTGAATGGATAGATGAAGGCACACCATCTACTTTAGTTGTTTTACTCTCTTTTTAAAATATATATTTTTAATATATTTTATTGATTATGTTATTACAGTTGTCCCATTCCCCCCCCTTTATTTCCCTCTGCCCTGACACCCCCTCCCACCCACATTCCTCACCTTTAGTTCATGTCCATGGGTCATACATATAAGTTTTTTGGCTTCTACATTTTCTATACTATTCCTAACCTCCCCCTGTCTATTTTCTACCTACCATCTATGCTTCTTATTCTCTGTACCTTTTCCCCTCTGTCCCTCTCCCACTCCCCTGTTGATAACCCTCCATGTGATCTCCATTTCTGTGGTTCTGTTCCTGTTCTAGTTGTTTGCTTAGTTTGCTTTTGTTTTTGTTTTAGGCATGGTTGTTAATAACTGTGAGTTTGCTTTCATTTTACTTTTCTTATTTTTATCTTCTTTATCTTAGATAAATCCCTTTAACATTTCATATAATAAGGGCTTGGTGATGATGAACTCCTTTAACTTGACCCTATCTGAGAAGCACTTTATCTACCCTTCCATTCTAAATGAAAGCTTTGCTGGATAGAGCAATCTTGGGTGTAGGTCCTTGCCTTTGATGACTTGGAATACTTCTTTCCATCCCCTTCTTGCCTGTAAGGTCTCTTTTGAGAAATCAGCTGACAGTCTGATGGGCACTCCTTTGTAGGTAACTCTCCTTTTGTCTTATTACTTTTAAGATTCTCTCCTTATCTTTAATTTTGGCTAAGATAATTATGATGTGCCTTGGTGTGTTCCTCCTTGGGTCCACCTTCTTTGGGACTCTCTGAGCTTCCTGAACTTCCTGGAAGTCTATTTCCTTTGCCAGAATGGAGAAGTTCTCCTTCATTATTTGTTCAAATAACTTTTCCACTTGTTGCTCTTCCTCTTCTCCTTCTGGTACCCCTATAATTTGGATGTTGGAACATTTAAAGATGTCCTGGAGGTTCTTAAGCCTCTCTTCATTTTTTTTTTTTTTGAGTTCTTGTTTCTTCATTCTGTTCTGGTTGAATGTATCTTTCTTCCTTCTGGTCCACTCCACTGATTTGAGTCCCAGTTTCCTTTCCATCACTATTGGCTTCCTGTACATTTTCTTTTATTTCACTTATTATTGCCTTCATTTTTTTCATCTAATTTGTAACCAAAATCAACCAATTCTGTGAGCATCCTGACAACTAGTGTTTTGAACTATGCGTCTGATAGGCTGGCTACCTCTTCATTGCTTAGTTGTATTTTTTCTGGAGCTTTGATCTGTTCTTTCCTTTGGACCTCTTTTTTTTGTTTGTTTGTTTTGGTCTCAGGGTGCCTGCTATGTATAAGGGGCACAGAGCCTTAGGTGTTCACCAGGGCAGAGCAACCTAGGTTGCAGTATTGTGATGCTGTGTGTGGGGGAGGGGTCTGAGAGGGAACAATGGCATTTGCTCAGCTCTCTACCGAATTTCAGTCACTTCCCCCACTTCCCACAAGCAAAGTGGGCCCTTCTGGTGCTGATTCCTGTGTGGGTTGGCTTGTGTACATTCTAAGACCCTGTGGGTCTCTCCAACGAACTCTCCTGTGAGGCTGGGAGTTTCTCCTGCTACTACCTCAACCCCTACAGGTGTTTTTAATCAGTGGTTTGAGGCTTTATTTCCCTGTGCTGGAACTCTGGGCCAAGTGGTCTGTCCTGCTCCCCAGTTGTTTCTCCCGGTTTATCTGCACAGTGAATGTGGGACTGCCTGCTCTGCTGGCCGCTGCCTCACCAGGTCCACCAGCTGCAGCCTTGTCCACCCCAGGTCTGCCAGCCACCACCTCACTGCAAGTCCTCTCTGCCCAGCTACCCGTCTCTGCCCCTCTTACCGGTGTGGATGAGTGTGTCTTCTTTAAATCCTTGGTTTTCAGACTTCCATACAGTTCGATTTCCTGTCAGTTCTGGTTGTTTTTTGTTTTTAAATTGTTGTTCTTCTTTTGGTTGTGTGAGGAGGCACAGCGTGTCTACCTACACCTCCATCTTGGCTGGAAGTCTAGTTGTTTTACTCTTGAGAGTAATCCTCATCCCTTCTTTTTTGCTCTTCTCCTCCCAGACATTCCCAGACACTTGACTATTTAGTGCTATGAAAACCATTCAAATATTTTGTATCTATTATGCTCTTGCCTTCCACCCTACTCCCTTTCAAAGCCTACCCTACATAGTCATGGAATGGTTTCTCCTAAATACAAGCCTGGTCGTATCAGTCCTCTGACTGAGATCTTTGATGGTTCCTTATTTTTCCACATTGGGCAAAATGTTATGGAAGGTACTTCTGAAAATGATCCCAAACTGAAAGTACTTCAATTCAGTGTCACCCACCAACACACCCTGGGCCATTTTTCCCACTATGGCAAACCATTCACATCCTAACATACTAAGCCAAGCTCTGTCCCAACCTCATGCCTCTGAACAGGCAATTACCTCAGCCTGCAAAGTCCCCTCTCCCTTTTTTGGCTCCAGGCTGCCATCTCAATTACTACCTCTGTTCTGAAGACTCCCCTGGTAACCCAGGCAAAATACATCCATCTCCTCGTTACGCTTCCTCTTCTCAGTTTCCCCTATCTGAGCTCCTACATTGTTCACATACCCACCACAGCCACTTAACCAGTTTCATTGCAGTCACTCAACTTGTTGAGGTAAAATGTGAACCTGTTTTATCTAGAAATGTCTGCTACCAACAACTTTGTTCAAGTCAGCTCTCCTTTCTGGGCAGCAAACTCCCTGAACAATATTTCATTCTATCCTATCACTCTTCAGTCAGTTCTGTTGGTTAAAACAATCTGGTCCTCTTAACTGTCTCCTGTTTGACTCAAACCTTCCCTCATCTTCTTTGGACAGACTGGACTAGGCCCGGTAAGGACGCATCTGCTCTCTGACACAGTCTCCCTTCTTTCTTAAAGCATCAGAGGGAGGTGGCAGAGAAGGAGTCACTTTTCTCATTAGTTTCAGTAGTGGTGAGGTTGCTGGCAACCCTGCTGTTTTTCACAGCTGGTTGGTGTGTCAAAAGGAGGGAGGAAGTTGTTATATAAAGAGTCAATATGGCCTGACGGAAACCTCAACATCTCCATTGAAGAAGACTCAGTCCCAAGAAACTCCCCTAAGCTTTGGTGGTTCCTTTCCAGGAGAATCGTATGGAACCAATCACTTTTTAAATTTTTATAATTTTAAATCACAAATAAAACTTCATGTATCTTTTCAAAGTGAATCTAGCCCAGCATTTCTCATAGTAATCTCAGAAGACCTAAGAGATATCCTCTCAAGACATTGCTCAGTGGTAAACATTTGGGAAACATTATATTCTCCAGTCACCATAGATATCAAAAGTTCTGAGAAGTTCTGCAGTAAATAAGCCTACCATTCTAGAACCTAAGATTTTGCAAAATTATCTGAGCTCAGAATTTCCTGCCCCAACATTTTACCCTGTGTGACATTTATTGACCCAGTTTGATGAGGAGGTGTTGAATGCCAGAAAGAATATTAAGAAATGGCAGCTATACTGTCTGGATCCATCCACTCTGTACTCTGGACCACTCCAGGCATAGAGTTTTATCCCTCGGGTCATTCTCTAGCATCTACAAAACATGGGATTCTTTAGCTCATTTCAGCTCCAACCTCCCACAAGGATTCAGAAATGACCTTGTGATTCAGCTTCCAAAAATCAACAGTACAATTAATAGTAAAAAAACAAGAGTGTGAGTTTACCAGTGAACCTATGGAAATTCTTCCTGATTAAGTTTTTGAAACCTTTATATGAAACATTTGTCAAAAGGCAGAAAGATTTTTTTGGGGGGGAGGGGCAAGAAGGAACAACACATTAATTTTAAATTATTTGATTCTAAGATATGATGAAAAGTCAAGAAGATAAGTGAACAGTTTTAGTTTTTGTATGCATAGAGGGTCATACAAAATATATTTTACATGCCAGTGTTTTTATAGATATTATTAAACAGGTTATACTCAGGCTATGAAAACCATAGAAATCTGGATTAAATCTTGGCATGTGGTTTTATTAGGGTGTTATGAACCAAGTGAAAATATAGAAAAATGATGGCATTTTGTTATTTTCCCAAAGTTGTTAGATAGAAATAAGCATTTATCTTCAAGCAAATATTAAGTTAGACTGTTTAGAAACATAATTCTAAAATTATTAAACTATACAAATAAAAGGAATTCTTAAAGAATGTCCATAAGACCTGATTTTTTTTTGTTTTGTTTTCAAACTAACTTAATTCTCCCGCTCCAGTTAACTGTTTCAGATGTCTCAGTGGGATCAGGCTGATTACTAAAGGGTTCTAGGCACCTGAGAATGGCATGTGCCTTCCTGTCACCATGCCAACTCCTCCAGCTACAAATGAGGGATTTCCCCTCTTTTTTCCCAGCTTTCCTCCAATGAGGGAGAGACACACTCACTCCTACCTTGGAAAGAGCACTATTTCTACTTATAATTGTTTCCTCTCCTCCACTTTTGTGTGAGAAAAAGGCTTGAGATGAAATTCTTTGTCTTTTTAAATATGATTCTTGTTTTCTCACCATTCTTACTGACTGACATCTTTGTGTATGCAGTGGATGGGATCCCAGTGCATTTACATAGCAACCAGGAAATCAGTCATTCAGAGTTGCCATGGTAGCAAGAGGGAGGGGAAGGGAGAAGTCCATTTTATCGCAGTCGGCTGTGTCCCTTCCTGGAAGCCTGCAGAATTTTTAGACAGAGGTTATTATGAACACAGCAACAACAAAAGTGCCGGTTGGCATCAAGACAACTGTGTACCAGCATCACGAAGCATGCTACAGATGAGGGTGTGAGTGAGCGGGTGGCAAACATTACAAGGTGAAGGGTGTTGCCTTCTCCCCTCGGGGCACAGAGGGTGCTGCTTGGTCTCTTAGCAAGTCCTCAGCGGGAAGTCCACACTGAATTGCCCTCGAGTTTCAGGTCTGCAAAGGCAAAGCAGGGAACCTACGTTGTGTAAGGAGAGCGAGTGTCTCGGTTTGGGTGGGGGCACAGCCCTACTTTTATGGTAAGAAGAAGCCCGGAACTGAGGAAGTGGGGCAGAGGGTGCTGTCCCAAGAAAAACGGAAGTGTCTAAGTCTTATTTCCTGCCACATCTGCTTCTGCAGCTGAAGGTTGTCATATTTCAAATTTTTAAAAAAGAAAGTCATGTGAGGTTAGCCAGTGGCATTATCTTTTATAGGCATGATAATTAGAGTCCTCTGTTGTTAGGCAGATTACGTTTTACAATAGACAACAGGGGCCACGCCTCCTGAGAACAGACTTGGCTCCTGGATTTACTTAGTGTGCCCTTTGGGGAGCCAGAGCTGACCTACAACTGATCATATTTGTAAATGAAGTTGAGAATGTATCACTTGACTTGGACTTCAAATGGCAATATCCTAATGGTCTGGGAGATAGAAATGTTATACTATAATGTAGGTCTTTTTCTTTATAAAGTGAGAAAAATCCTCTCATCTTCCTTTTTTAAAGCAACAGAATGTTACTCTTTTTCTCTTTTGAAGATGAAATAAACAAACTATTTCCATCCCCTTTTCCTCAAAACTCCCCCTTCTGTTTCCAAACAGAAATTGGGGTTCTGTTGCCCGTCATCCCCCGTAGGCAAATTCTAGAAGCAGAGGTTTGGTGAAGAAGAAAAGAGATCTTTTATTCAAAAGTGACACAATTTCGGAAGAATGGCAGGCTTCTGCCTCAGAGCTCATCCCCTCCAGAATACCCAGAGAAAAACCCTACCACCCCCTGCCATACCAGCCCAAGGCTGTGCCCAGAATTCCTTTTCCCATTTAAAATACCACCCGTTGGGAAACCGCAGGCAGCTACTACACAGTCATCTATGTAGCACTTCAGTTTCTTTCTCCATAACTGTCAGGCCTCAGGCTCCTTTCTGGAGTCTGTGCATGTGCACACCGCCACTCACTGCCACAGCTTCCCGTGTCAGGGCCTGGGGCCTGCCACCAGGCTATGCGGCTTCCAGGGCCCATCGGTCCACAAGTGCTCTGGCCCACCTATCCATGCCGCAGATCCCAGAGAAAGAGCCGCAGTCTGAAACAGTGCGTGCAGCAGTGAAAGACAATGTGGCACCCATGGGTCACAGCCGGGGCATGTGTCCCCGGGATGCCTGAGGTGTGGCCCCGTTCCACTGACTAGGCCTCAGTGCCAGCTGGCCCTACCAGGGCAAGTGAGGGGAAGAAAGGGCATGTTTCTCCCTTCCTTCCGTTTAAATCTCCTCACCCAAACTTCCATGCCCTCCAGAAGTGTCTAGCTCTTCAGTCAATTGGGTCTTTTCCCAGATCAGACTGACAGGTCAGCACCTCCGTCTCTTGCCATGTACCAGAAGGGAGTAGGAGTGCTTTGCACTAGTCTCCTGCATGCGCTGTGCAAGGCTTCCTCCTGCAGTGTCTCTGCTCCAGGTTAGGGAAATCTGTTGTCACATGCAGTACTAGCAGTGTGACCTCACCCGTGCTACCTTGGGTGTTTCCTATGGCCCCTCCCCGACTCGGCCCTTCCCCTGCTCGCTGGTTTGTCCAGGTCCACCTCTATCACCTGCGTTCCCCTGTGTTCTTTTCAGTAAAGGGCTCCAGCATCCATCCTTCACACTAGAGACTTCTTTACTCTTACTTCCCTCATATTCAATTTAGCAGCAATTCTTACAAGTCTGGTTTCAAAATATATTCTGAATTCAGTCTCTTCTCACCACCTTTATTATCTGTTATATTTAAGGCATTATCATATTTCTAAATTCTAAAAGAGCCTCCTTACTGCTTTCCCAGTCTCCACAAGATCTCCTTATATCCTGGTATCGATGCAAGTTAAATCATTTCATACCCTGTTCAGACCATTCTGTGGCTGCACATAACATTCAGAATACAAAGCCATGGCTGCACGTGACGCTCGGAATCCAGCAATGGTCCACAAAACCCTGTGTGATACGGCCCCTGACTACCTCTCCATTCTCACACCCCGACACTTTCCTATTTGTGCACTGCGCTCTACCCACACTGACCATCTTGCTGTCCTTTGGACACACCAGGCATTCCTTCATCTTAGGGTCTTTGCACGTGCTGGAATCCTCTTCCCCACATGTTAAGAGTCCTCCTTCCCTCACTTATTTCAAGTCTGCAAACACCCTTTCCTACAGAAGGCCTTTCGCATCAGCCTGGGTCTTAATACAAAATAGAAGCCACACAGTTTTTTAGGAGAATAAAAGGACTGGTTACAGAGGCATGTGCAGGGTTAAGGACACCAAGATCTGATGCCACGTCTGGGCTTGACGGGGCAAAGGGAAGAAATAGTGTTACAGGAGCACAAAGAGAGCTGCAGGCCTGGAGACTCATGGGGCTGCCCAGAAAAAGCCGTGGGGACTGAGGGAGGAAATCGGGGCCAGAGCAGAGTACACTCACTGGGGAATAAACACGCTGACCTCACTTTCTGCATATTGGCCGAACACGGCTGGAAACCAGCGTCAAGGGAGCCAGGGTAATGCAGTATTGGGTACTGTACGCGTTATCTACGGTTGCGTAACAGATTACCCCAAGACACAGTGACTTCAAACAATAAACATTTATTATCTCTTGTAGTTTCTGTGGGCCAGGATTTCGGAAGCAGCTTATCTTAATGTTTTCGTGCCGGTTCTCACGAGATTGCAGTCAAGAGGTCAGTTACTTAAAGGCTTATGCAGGGTGCCAGATCCAATTCCAAGGTGGCTCACTGACAGAGCTGGCAAGTTGCTGGTTGTTGGTGGGAGACCGAAGATCCTCCCCAGATGGGGCTGCCCCCAGGCTGCTTGAGTGTCCTCCCAATGTAGCCCCTGGCTTCCCCCAGAGTGAGGGGTGGGGGAAGACACCAAGATGGAAGTGACCATGCCTGTTGGGACATAGCCTTGAACATCACACACCGTCACCTCAGCCTCATTCTCTTAGTCACACAGATTGGTTCTGAGTTAATATCTGCAGGGAGACCACACAAGGGTGCGAACAACAGGGGCCTGGACTAATTGGGGGCTGTACTGGAGATACCATGGGGCACAGGGCAAAGCAAAGGAAGGTGGAGAATGAATCGAATCCGGTAAGGTAGGATGGACATCAGAGACTAACCAGCACACTGCCTTGACCATTCTACTTAAAATATTGCATGCATTCCCACCGCTCTGTTCCCCCTTACTCTGACTTTTCTTCACAGGACTTAATGGCACCTGAAATATCATATATTTCTATATTAACTATTTTATTGTTGATTCCCTTATTATCATATAAATTCCATGAGATAAGAGACTTATTCTATTTTGTTTCCTGCTGGCACCAAATATGTTTCCAATAAATACTTGTATATGTAAATGTATAAATTATACCCAACTTCAGGTAAGAAGTAAGTGCTTTTAAATGACCGATTCCAGTAACATCCCCCTTTTATAAACGGAAAGGTTACCTACTCCCTTGTCCCTCCAAAAAGAATACTACTTACTACTCAGCAAATTGGAGTTTGTTTGCCTCTGGGAACTTTGCAAGTAACATAGCTGTTTGTTGGTCCTTTCTCCCTCTTCATTTTCTTTTATTCTCTTTTATCATTCCCTTAAGGTGTTGGTATTGTTTTCCCTGAATTTAAAACCAAGTTTTCTTATTTCTTCCTCTTAAACGTAAATTAAATGGTCTTTTGTTTATTAGGTTCTTAGTTGACTTCTGTTTTCAGAGGTTTTATTTTAAAAACGACTCTCATGAGAAAAACCCCTTCTGCTCAGTCCTCCTCCTGATGTCCTCTTTTCTTTATTCCTGAAATCTGCCAAGGGCGCCTGAGGGAATTTCTTGTCCTCTGCGGTGCCTGTGAGGCCAAGAGGGTTTGAAGAGAGCAAATCCCAACAGAAGATGTTCTCCTGGGCACCGGGGAGCTCCGGGGAGCCCATCATGAGCAGTGTTCACGGTGTTTTCTCCCCGTCATCCAATCAGAAGAAGGTGGTCTCAGGAGCATCAGCAGACCATCTACAGAGGGTGGGAGGATGGTTTTTCTCCTCTATCAGCCCTAGGGGGTGCATTATGAGCGAACACCTTTGCAGATTCAAAGCTCGAGAGACATCATCTCTTATGTTAGGGAGCAGGATTCAATGCAGGGGAGGAAAGGAGCTGATTGTCAAAGGGGGTGAAAGGTCATAGCTCTTAAAAATTTTATGTGTTTTTCTTTGTTTTAGAGAGAGATGTAATGAGAGAGACGTGGATTTGTTGTTTCACTTATGTACGCATTCATTGGTTGATTCTTATATGTGACCTGACCAGGGATCAAACCTGTAACCTTGGCTCATTGGGATGATGCTCCAACCAATTGAGCTACCCGGCCAGGGCTATAAAGACATAACTTAACAACACACGTTCAAACTTATTATTGCTCCATACAAAATCTACACAGAGGTCTTTATTGTAACTCCTTTGGGTAGTGGGGTACTTCTAGTTTCACTATCTAGAACTAGCAGCTTTTACCTTTTATTGATGCTAAACCTCATCATTTACACAAATTATAAATGTGAGTAGTGAGTTTCTGCTATTCTTTTAAATAAAGTTCATTCATTCACTTAACAAAGGTTTAGTGAGTGCTTACTATGTACCAGTCACTATCAAGATCCTGGCTAATCCAGATAGGCACACAGTTATCTTCCTAGAAATTTAGGGGAAGACAGGTGTTTTTACTTTCCCATCTGATGGTCATTGGAAATAGTGGGTCTTTGAAGAATTTCCTGGACTGTTACAGAATAAAATGTCTTGCTAATAATTAAGAAAACTCATTCATTCTGAATACTGTTTCTTTTTTGAGATCTTATTTTTCTCCAGGATATCTCCTCAGCTATAATATGTACGCCTTCTTTCCCTCTTGACTATATTATTTGAGGTCATTGCTGTCACCTTCTTCATACACATTAAACCATTGGCATTGGTGTATGTAATCCTTGAGTAAGGGTGCCAGTAATATAGTTTTCTACTCTGATGGCAGAGTACCAAGTGTGTTTATAGTGTATTGGTGGGTTTTTAAGTTATAGTCATGCTGTCAATTTTCAGTTAGCACAACTCTACTTTCTAGATGTGAACAGTTGGGGGTGGAGAATTAGGAGGAATGCACATAAATATTTTATCAGCAAACAGAAGACTTGCTGTGGTCTGAGTGAATCCCACTATTCTGAGCGGGGAAGAACTCAATGACAGTAACTGATCTTGAGCAGGCAAGCCACTGTTTTCATTTTAAAACACAACCATACATGGCAATGTATAAGTAATGGCAAACTTGCTTACTAATTAATTATAGGACTTAATTTCTTTTAATTATAAATCAACCTACAGATGTCTGGCTATAATCTTCCTCCTAAAATTAATCTCCGTGCCTCACCTGTCATGCTTTTGCTTCTATTCATATATGCAACAAGTATTTATTGCACACCTACTATGTGCTATTTATTGAGCATGGTGGGAGGTACTAGAGACACAGCACTGAGTAAGACATTACCTGTGTATTCTAGAATTCCACACACGGTGGAGGACAGAGAAAGGGGAATACACAACGACGACACAGTGTGGTAAGAGCTATCGCCAGGGTAAGCGAGAGGTGATTTGTGGAGGAGGGGGGCACACCTAACCCAACTATTTTCTTTTAGAAAATCATACAAGTAAAAATAGCAGTTTGCTAAGGAATCTTATTTATTTTGCCAAGTCACTAATCTGAGATTTCCAAATTTACTATACACCACACAACTTTTATCTGTTGAAATTTCCCTGTGTAACCATACAAGTAAGACTTAAGAGTGTCAAATAACTTCTTACTGAAGTAACTGCAATCATTTTTAACATTTCATAGGAAGTTACATAGAATGTTTTACATTACCGAAAATGTACCTTACAACTTTACAGATTTGCAAGAAGAACAATCAATTGACAAAACTTTATAAGAGCTTTCTACATGCAGTGGAACTTCCTTAAAATCTAAGAAAATAACAATTTTTCCTTCTGGTTTAATGTTATTTCTTCAGGTTCTTTCCTTTTTCAACATCAATATTACATTTCCCCCCTTGCCACATCCTCTTCCCATTTTCTGATTACCAAGAACATTTTTGGCAATACCTAAAGAAGACTTGGTGGTCTGTGCGCTCATTCTCTGAGAATTTTGTAAAAGGCATGTTCTTGTGCTTTCAAAGTGGTCTTTGTTGGGGCCCAATTTTTTCGATTCACTTCAAGTTAACAAACATGTAGGGAGCACACACCACACGCCAAGCACTGTGCAAGGTACCGGGTACACAGAGAGAGATGCCCCGGCCTTCAGGAAGCACTCAGTCGAGTTACCAGATTCAAATGGACTCTGGTAGAAGAGACAGATTCACCACCCCACACTTAACATCACAGTTCCCTCTTCATGTCCCCTGGTTCAGTTTCCGAAGTTCTATCACAGGAAAAAGGAGAACCTTAAAACTTAGGAGAAAAGTAGAGCTGGAAGGACCATGAGCAAACCTGAGAATGTCCTTTAGAGCAAGGAAGTCGCCCAAGGTAGAATGCCTCCAAACGTCTTTCATTCTCCAGACTTCGGCCAACCCGTTCACTATCAAAATAAATTACCCTGTCTGGTCAACATATTTAGCACAGAAAAATCAAGTCTTGCCTTTCTGCCTTGCATACAAATTATTGGAGTTATTATTCTATAGCTTTTCTCCCAAGACATTTCAAAATGGTGTACTCCTGTGATATTAATCTCCCTGATTTATATCCTTTAATTCTGACATTCCTTTCAAAGGACTGTTTTTCCAAGGCTTTGCTTGTGCACAATGTTCCCTAACCTCTGTCATGCTTTGTTGCTGACTCCCTCCCTGCTCTTGACCTTGTTGCTCGTTTCCTGCTGTCCCTGGTACTCTGTATATGTATGTATCTTCAAAGACATTTTAAAGGGGACGTGTATTTCTCAGAATTACTTTCTGTTTTTATGGTAAGAATGCATTTGGTTTAAATCCTTCTACTACCCTAGTTGACAATTCAGCCCTGCCTTCTGCTGGTGGACAGTTTGGAATTCTTCCCGCTTACGGGAAGACCAGAACTTCAGACACATCGCAGGCCGTCTCTACTCAAGAAGTGTCTACCTTTGTCCTTACTCAGCTGGCAAACTCCCCATGGGCACAGCTGGCTCTTTCTTACCTACTTTCAACCATCTTCTGCCTTCTTCCTTTTTGCGCCCTTACCTACTCAGTGTCATTCAGCAACAAGACCTCCTGCTTCACAATTAGCCTTCCTCCAGCCCTCCCAGCTTCTGCCCACCCTTGGCCTCCAAGCCCATCCCTTCCTCCTCCCCATCCACACGTGTATTTGTTTTCTCATGAAGTGTCAGGAAAGCAGATTTCTTGAACTCATTCATACGGACAAGCTCCCAAGGCTTTATGTATGTAACAGGTAACAACACAAATGAGTTCAATTCTGGTGACATTTCAGGCAATATCAGAGGAGAATCTGTGGTGGGGGGAGGGGGCGAGGGTGGTGGGCTTCACACCATTTCACTTAATCCCCTAGTTAGCCCTGCCCAGGGCAAAGGGAAAGAACTCTTGCCTCTAACACTTTGCCCTCTCTGGAACCCCCTTGATGTACTAGCTTTTACGCTGGGCTATGAGACAGAGACTGACAGTTCAATTGTGAGGGTCAATGCTTCTCTCTTAAGAAAGATTAGTTCTGCTCACTGCACCCCCTGACTCTCTTTAAACCAAATAAGATTCAGTCTTCTTGGCGCTGAACAGCTGGGGGTTGGCTCAGATGTCTGAGGGGAGGAAACGGATATGTGACACATGGACCATATCATGATTATTCCTCCTTATGAAGAAGTCTTCAGAGAGACTTCTATTTCCTTGAGCTGACCCAAGAAATGCCTGGAATTCTGGTTTTTCCATGATAAAATAATAGCTCAATGAGTTATTTATTTTAATTACTATTTGGCACAATTGAGCAAGTCATTAAATGCATCACCAATGTATATGAGTGGACAAGATCTATTAATATATAATCCCATCTTATTCCCATTTCACTTTCCCCTCTTCATCGCAGCCCACACATACACTCCAGGAGTGGCGTTGCTGGTGCAGTTTGTGGCTCCTTTCTGATCAACGTAATAAGAAATGACAGAGACCACAGGGAGACATGGCCAAGACAGTAGAGAGGTCTTAGCCAGAAAAGGCAAGTCAATCAAAATAGTAAGACCTAGCTGGGCATGGCAAGGGTGGGGGAGAGAGAGAGCGGGGAGTAAGGCGGTAAAGAGATTAGAGGAAGAGCGGGAGGATTTGACATATGAGAAGCTCTGGGACAGCTGCGAGGCGGCAAAACTGGGGAGTGCAGGAGGGAATGTGAAAAGTGTTTCTGGCTTATAAATTCATCTCTTTAAAGTTCATCCGGAAATGCAAGTGAGAATAGTTTTCTTTCCTTTTTTTTTTTTTCATTCCTTTTTAAAATTTATTTTTTTAAATTACTTTTTATTGCCAGACTTTTCTTCTTATAAGCAATTCACTGCATAGCAGAACCAAGAGTTGCCCCAGGATTCTTTAGGGTTACCTATATAGCAAATACGTAGAATTTGGCAAGCAGGTACCGTGGTTTCTTGCAATTTGCAAACAACAACAACAACAAAAATAAAAATGGGGGGTGGGGGCGCTTTCTTATCCCATGACCATCTTCTCATACAAAAGCAGTTTTGGAATTTCTACCAATGATGTCTTTTCATTATATAAAATCTGTTAAATACCTAGTATGTGACAAGCAATAATGACTAGAATATAGCCCTAGCCTTAAGGGGCTCAAATAATGAGTGAGGTGGACATACAGCAACTCATGAAAACAGTGCAGTTAGTTGAGAAACAGAGATCGAGGCACGAGACCAGGCCCCGCTCCTGGGGTCGGGGAAGTCTTCTGAGGGAAGGCGAGCCTGCCAGGGTGAGCAGGGGTTGCCGGTAGACAAAATGGAGGAAGCAACAGGGCATGTTTGGCAAAAAGAGGAGCACCTGGCAAGGTAGAGAGGAGGAAGGAGCATGGCTCCGTGAGAAACCTGCTGTAAAGGTGAATGTGGGATGGGTGGATGTGGGGTTGCAACAGATTAAGTAATAAAGTTAGAGCGTAGTTGCATACCGTTTCAGAATGCCTTAGACACATGCCATGCAAAGGAATTAAAATTTGTATCCTGTAAGCTATGGGGAGGGGTGGTAGTGACACATTTTAGGTGCAGCCTATATTTGCTGTGGTCCTGGTGAAGAAGAGAGGCTGGAGGCAGGGGGGAGTATGGCGGTCACTTATGTAAGGAGACAGTTGCAGGGTTAAGAGAAGGCGGGGGTCGGTGTTGGTCAAAGAGATAGTTTGGTGGGGATGAAAGGACAGGACCTTTAAATCAGACCTGGGGTGACAAGGATAAATGGTTCTGATGTCATTCTCAGAGTGCTGCTATGGATGCCTGGCTTGCATTCCTTATTCAGTGAATGGTGATAGGGAAAGGGGAACAAGCTTTGGGTGAAGGAATAGATTGAATTTGGGGATGTTCGTATGAAGGAGTTTCAAGGAGCATCCAGCCAGAACGCTCAAAATGCAGGAGAGATATCAGGCCAAAATAATGTTCTGTTTATTACCTCCCACTTCTTCTACCAGGTAAGAAATACAGGTATCATTGCCTACAAATAGGAACACTAATGAATATTAGAGTATTTTACAGGCTTCTGTTTTATGCATTAATACAGTGTACCCAGGGTAGGTTCACATTTCATTACTGATGGCATGAACTGTTAGTGATGAGGTGTAACTGTATCTCCTAAGAAATAAGCACTTTGCAGACTTAGTATGCATGCCTACTTAACAGGCTTGTGTTAAGTGAGCTCTAAACTGGATCAATCTTCTCTCTTAGCCAGTCTACACCCCCACATTCTTCTTTTCTCTTCAGAGAAGGAGGCTACTGGGACCACTTGAAAGCAACGAGGTTAATGACAGGAAGAGAAAGATCTTAAAATCTAGTCTTCACTTCC
>PVKM010020396.1:0-23387 GCA_004027735.1 Carollia perspicillata | reverse complement strand
ATTTTCATCTCATTCTTCTATGTTGTATCATGCCCATCTTTTCTCCCTGGGGTGGTCTGCTTTCATTTCAGAAAGCCAATGTTTCCTTGTATTCTCCTGAGAATACCAAACTGGTTTCTAGAATTTTCATAAGTGTATCATTCTTCTGAGTCTTCAGGATAAAGATCCCTTTCATTTATCCCAATCTGTTCCCAAAATGCTATTGAAATTATTCTTTCTGCTCAGTTGTTATTTGAGAATATCTTTTCAGACTCGTCGACAGTTTGCGAATCGCTGTTATTTCCCTGTTGAACGTCACTGTCATTCCGCTCTCCGTCAGCGGCAGGCCTGGTGAGCTCTCAGGCTGAGGCTCACACCTGAGTGGCAGCCTGACGTGCCCACCTTCAATTCTTAGTAAGTTTTCTTTGCGTAGGTTTTTGTTAGGCCAAAAGATAAATTCTTTGAACACCTAAAAATGCAGAAGAAACATTACAAATCCCAATATGTGTACTCCATCACAGTTCTTCCTGTGTTTGCCTTACTTTTTCTCTCCTTTATGCAGGACTGCCATTGTTTAAGAGTCTGTATTTACAATAGTCCAAACAATCTCTACTATTTTATCAACTTTTATAAATGTCATATGTCTTCTTTGTAAAATTGGGATAATAAAATTGCTCCTGTAAGATTATTACTTGAAAGGATGAATGAAAACCTCACAGCACAAACACAGGCACTGAGAATTAAATAACTGTTACCTATTGTGCTTACTGGCAAACATAAGCGGTAGTACCAACACTGTGGCTATGAATTCGCTGCCACTTTTTTCCCACTCTGGCCTGAACCTGCTGGGTTTAGAGAGAGATGATTGGATGAGATTGTTGCTGCATGGGGAGTGGACCAGTCTGTCGGCTCTTTAAAAGGCACTGCTCATACAGTAAACAAGTCGATACCCAGATTTCTGACAGGTGTAGAAATGCTTAAGGGCTAGACAATGGAAGGAGCAGAAAGAAGTCTTAAATGCACATAGGTGTCAAATATGTATTAAAAAATGAGTCCATAGGGCAGGTGTAATTAAAAGGGCAAATTTGAGAGAACATGCCTACCTAGTATTTCTTAGGCAGCCAAACTTCGGCTCCAGTTAACTGGTACTGCCTGAAAACATGGGTTGAAGTGACTTCCCCAGGAGGTTGTCATTGGGATTTGTAAGTAAAACCGTATTTTGTAGTTATGTGAATTCATTTCAAAGATCTAGATCCAACCATCTGTGTGAGCTGTTTGGGCTGTCTATGGTTCATGAGATGCTGTTTTGTGACCTCTCGCTTGTAAGATGAAGCCTACTTCCTTGTCCACAGCATCCCAGCATCTGACTCCACAAACCCTCTTTGAAGTTAATTTCTACCTCTTATTAATTTTAACTTTCCACTTGGTAATACCAAAAGGCTTCCAAGAGTACTTCCACTGCATTTGAAGCCCCAGAACTGCCCAACTCACCTTATTATAGTTTGCACACCATTCTGGACATTTAGCAATCATAGCACTTGCTGCACAGTTTTAAAGCATTTGTTTCCATCATCCCCGTTTATGCAAAGGCTTCCTGAAGCTGAAGACCATGTCTTGTCCACCTTGCAGCCTGGTGCCTAGCAAAGTGCCTGATACACAGTGGGTCCTCAGAGAATATTGTTGAACTTCATTAAAGTGTTTGAAAGGAACATAAGAAGTCTTTGCAGAAGGTAAAATGGGGCATAGAAGTCATGACTACAGGGCACTCATTGTGCATTCATCTCCCTTCTCTTCTGTTTGGAGGCCTAAAGAAACAAGGTCCTCTAAGGCAAAATCTGCCTAAGGAACCTCCCACAGGCTGGTTTCTCTATATTATAGCACTTTAACAGGAAAGGCAAAAGTAATACAAGCAAGAGTAATCAAGCTATTATTTATTCAAGTGGTTATAAAACCAAATTCTTTGCTAAACAGTTTATAGGAAATATGATTTTCCATTTTGATGCCATCCATAAAAGGCAGATAGTATTAATATTTCCATTTACCAGATGAAGAAACTGAGACTCAGAGAATCTTTCCTTATATATAGATCTGGAAGCTGATGGAGTTAGCATCCATACCCAGACCTCACTCCCCTTCGCTTCTTTGTGCCACCACACTGATGCCAGGTGACATCTGTGGCCTACGAATAATTTTTTTATCCCACCACACCTAAAACTCAGAAAGAATCCACACTTCTTTGTGACTTCCTCAGGATAGTTTTGAGGAGGTAATGAACTGGAACAGGATCAGAGGCACCCTAGATAAAAATGACTGCCCTTCGTTATTTTGATTGTACCCCTGAGCGTTCTTTCAGCATCCTTTTCAGATTCTTTTTGAAAAGGAGGCATTCTAACTAACAGGGGAGGGTTTGAGAAATCACCCCTCCTTGCCTGTGAACAGAGGAAAAAGCAAGGGCCTAGGAGTCATATATGTTTTAGCTCAAATCCCCACTCTGCCCTTTTACGAATTGCTTATATTCTTTCAGGCTGATGTTCCTTATATATAAAACAGAACTAATAATGCCCTGCTGGACTCACAGGTTTGTTATGAAAATCAAATGACAAAATGCATGGAAAGGAGCTCCTGAAATTGCAGTGCACCACGCACACAGGAAGAGTGGTTATTATTGTTGCAGAAATGACATTCTCCAAGCCACGTGAAATGTGGAAATGTGGGGTGGGGGGTATGTACCATGTTGATAACAGCTCAGTGGTTCTAGTAACCAGCAAACCAGTGGAAACCAGGCTATTAGCACTGGACATGTATAATATATTGACGTGGACTTTTACTTTGCCAGGGACCTATAATCATACCTTATGACAAGCAATACATATTTTGCAGCATTTTAATAAAGCACACATCAATGAGTAATAAAAAGGAAGAAGGCAATAACAAAAATAGATATTGGATGGAAAAGCACGCCTTTATGGGGCTAGATGGAAAGAGATTCAGTGTGCTTTTCATTAATAGTTATATAGCATTTACCCAAACTCATCCTTATACGAACCTCAAGCCAAGCAGACATGATTTCCATCATACTTACATCTCTACAACAGAGAAGAAATTCCCACCCGGCTGACAAGGAGTGCCAAGGGAAAGAGGCAGGGGTTTTTCTCTCCATCCCCAGCACTATGTGGACCAAGCTCAGACCTTCCGATTCAAAGCCGTCTTTTGGATGAAATTCTATTTCGCAAAACAAAATCTTTCATACTCTTCCCACTATCCATTTACCAGGAAGTAAACAACTAATTTGTTATCAACTCATTTGTCATAGATTTACTCTGAGAGAGTGCCCTGGCACGGTGCGACCCTGTGGGACTGAGTTAGCAGATGCTACTTCTACAGTTTTTAATAGCATGGGGGAGCCTGTCTCACTGAGGACCCCTTGTTCACCATTCGCAAATAACTAGTAGGTGCTTCTGTGCAATAACGACGCCAGCAAGTAAGAGAGAGGTGTGCCAGGAGATGAGAACATATGCTGATTAAGGAGAAAGACAATTTGAAAATATGAATTAAAATAATAACAATAATGGGTATTTATTGGATAACTATATCAGGCATCCTGCTCATCACTCACATATATAATTTAAGTTTTAGAAACACCTGTGAGGCAAAATAGAGGGTCCGGCCTGCTTGAGTGTGGTAGGTAGGGTAATAATATGGGTGTGATAATTTATAGTTTTAAGCTGGACATTTCACCTAAAATATCATATGGTGTGCTTGAGTGTGATATTGTTATGTTACAGAGTTACATGCTTATGATTCTGTAATAAAAGATCTTGTAATGAAAAGGGGATTGGACCCTGTAGGGTGGTCGTCTCAATTTTACAGATGAGGAAGCTGAGGAGAGAGTGTTAAAGTCAATTCCCAGAGCCTCACAACTGCAGGGGGGGAAACCCTACAGGGTCTAATTTGTGAGGGACCAGTTATTCCTCCTCAAACAATCCCCTGGTGCTGCTGGCCTTGGGTGTGAAGACAGGTCAGGAAAGAAAACAACATCCCCAGCTTCCCAGAGCCACTCTGTACCGAATGCACTTTCCCACCACTTGCCTACTTTATTCCACTGCCTGGATCGCAGGCTCACCTGTCCAGTCCCTGACCTTGTTCTGCATCCTGGGTCATTAGCTCACCTGTCTTCACTGACCTTGATTTGCTTCTGGGTTCTGCTGACTAGAATGTAGACATGTTTGTACCTAGAAAACAAAGAAGCAAAACCCTAAACTATTACTTTCATAGTTCTTGCTTTGTGGACAATACCCAGAAGGGTTTTCAGGAGCTACTATAAAGGACACATGGACAAAAAACCAAGGCAGGAGGGTGGAAGCAAGGGAGAGAGGTGGGTTGGAGGGGGTGGGGGCAGGGGTGGGGAGAAAATACAGACAACTGTAACTGAACAACAATAAAATAATTTAAATAAAGAATAAAAGAATAAATTTAAACAAACAAACAAACAAAGAAGGAATGAGACTTCTGCCTGTTTGAAATCTCTTTATCCTAAAAGTGACAAAACACTAGAGAACCTAGCATTTAGGCTGAGGCCACAGGAGGTCCTTAGAGACCCATTCTCTCTGAAGAAATGGGTATTATAGCTTTGAATTCAAACCCTGCAGCTGTCACTGTGCAAATAACTTAGCCTAGGAGCAGTGAATCCAGAATACGCCTCTGGGCCTTTTCCTTTTTTTTAAAAATGGACACTTCTATGTAAGGGTCCCCTTTGTAAATAAATAAATGAATAAATAAATAAATAAATAAATAAATAAATAAATAAATAAATAAAATGCTTGAAGCATCTGTATAATAACTTTCAAGATTTAAGACAAATATGGAAGCAAGAGTAATGTTTTGCTTTCAAAAGTCATGGGAATCCGGTTGGCATGAAGAAACCATGAGCTGTGAATGAGCACCCTAACCTTCCCACTGCGGGCTGGGGAGCAGAGGTATGGGGTCAGACACACCTGTCAGGCCATTTCACGTCTCAGCCCAGGTCTCAGGGCCTTGGTTGCAAACGTCTCACAATCTCTTTAAGGAAAGTGAGTAAGAATAGCTAACTCTTCTTGGGAGTCCACTGGTTGCCAGGCATGGAACTGAGCTTTTCACAAACATTATCTGAAGCCTCAAACTGGTAGTCCATAACATATTTTAAATGTATTTGCATATTTTATACCTTCCAGATGTCTCAATATTTTAAATTAGTTGCTATCATTTAAAAGAAGGTAAATTGGGACAAATGTAATAGAATAAACAAGATTTTTTTATTTAAATTTTAAAAAACTGAGAAAAGTTTACCATTTCCCCCACTTCTGGCTTCTCTTTAAAAATGGCAAAGCTCCATAGAAAATGCCACTTTTCTTCAAAGGTGCTCCCCCGTTGCTTCAGGCCCCCCCACACCTGTTTCCTGGCATTCAGCGCCCTCTGCCCATGTACATGATCTTCTTGGACCCCGCAGACTTCTGAATTTGCCACACTTGCACCCCTCTTAATTCTTGACAAAACTCTGTGGATTATTTCCTTTTGTTAAGAGCATATGAGTGGATATGATTTTTTAAGAAGGCTGTTCAATACATACTAATTAACTTTCTCCCTTCACTTTTTATCTGCAAAATTTGGTTGGGTTCCAACGTAGAGGGGAAGACCTGATCTTAAAAATTTAATTAAATACAGCTGAAAATAGAGACTCTTTGGGGAGGTTTTATTCAAAGAACCGTAACGTTCTATTCAAAGGGAATTCAACTGCAAAAGCCAAGTCTACAAATATCCACTCCCACGATCGAAGGTAGATGAGCCACATCATTACCTAATTTCAACCAAAAAGCCTATTAGGCGAGAATGTTTTAAGAATCAGAATATGTTTTGAAATGGAACTTGATTATTATTGGAAGAGTTGAATGTTTGAAGCAAAAATTTAAAAAGTGGAAAGTACAGATTTAAGAGATAGGTCGCAAATTATTTATAGGCTTTTGAAAAAGGTCAGGATTTTTCCTCAGTTCCACTAGGACCCCCTGGGGAATGCCATACTGCTCCTCTAGACGCTTCTTCGTTAGGATATCTGCTTTCTATCAGCACCCCATCTCCATGGTAATAGGCTAGTGCCCATTCCCCACCCGAGCCCACCCCAACCCCCACCGTCTATAGCCAACCTTAGTGGGAGAAGAGCCCTCCGGGGGGCCATAACCTGCAGCTCCCGGACATAAACAACTCCAAGGGTGGTTGCCAGGGCAGTTCTTCATCCATAATCTAATTACCCCAAGGTGTACTGGCGAGGCACTTACGTGCATGGAAACAAGAATAGCTGCATTTCAATGAATCACTGCAGCCAGGTGGTTGCCTGGCTAGTGTACTAAGAAGCTGGGGTTACAAGGCAACCACGGCCGTAATTCATCATTAGAAACAATGGTAGGCCTGGAGCGCATCCCTGGCATGGAGTGCTTCCCCAGTTTCATACGAGGAAGCCACGTGTCTGTCTGAAAAGAGCACCAGGCACACTCGGATTTCCATTCAGTCAGACCTACGGAGGATGCCCGCTTCTCTGACCTAGCAGTGGTCGAGATCTGCTCAAATCACATTACCTTTCTGAGTGTAGATTTGCTCATTTGTCAAATGTGAGTAATGTGGACATCGTGAGACTGAAGTTTGAAATGGGACGTACATGTGGATAGTGACCAATATTTTAGGTCAATTATTAGTATTATTTTTATAATGAGAGGGGTCTGAGGAGTTTTAGAATGAAAGAGAATTATCAAATAATTAAAAGAGATCTTCTCAATGAAAAGATCCAGTCACCTCTCTTCTGCACACAACCACGTTCCCCCACACACGTCAGAGATGCCCTGTGGGTGAGAAGTTAAGGCAAACAAACACCCCGTGTGTTGTTCGTGGTAGGATTCCTCCATCAGACAGTCTGCTCAGGCCTCGCCTGTATTTTCATCCCAGTGAATCCCCTCATAATAAGATCACTGCATCCAATTGAGGTTTAAAATTGTGTTGAATGAGGAAATAAAGCTCAGCTTGGATTAATCTTACTCCAAACCAAATGCATGTCACCTCCGATACGGAGCTCGTCTTTGTCTTCCTGTCAGTCCCTCATCACCAGCTGTTCTCCGTTTTCCTGTTTCTAGGATTTAAGCAACCATCCTCTCGGCCAACAAAACTTCGAGTTAAGTATCCCTATTCCCATTTTAATATGTGAAACGGATGCTCACAAAAGGTATGTGACGTGTGCAAAGCTGCAAGGATTTGTTAGTGACAGGACTGAGTAGAACACAGGTGGTCTGACCCCTTAACCTTAATCCAAGACTCATGACACGGCATCAGAATGCCTCTCCTAATAATCTGTCTTAAAAAGTCCCATAACATGTGCTATCGATACCATCAGAATTTGTCTCACTTTCAAAAGTCTGTGATATTTCAGGCAAAGTCATCAGGAAATTTCATTTGTAACAAAAGTGGTTGAATTCTTTGAGCAACACAGTCATCAGCTGTCAAGCCCACATATCAGTTGTCATTTTTCAATCTAACATCCCCTCCTGACCACAGGGGTGGTGTTGAAGCATATGGACATCTTCATTTTCATTAGCTTTGCTGCTAATATTCATGCAGCTGTCTAATGCTACTTCGGATCCAGGCTGCCTCATTACATCTTTCCGTTGCTGGTTCTCTAAGAGGGATGCAGCTACCCGCTTACGAGTTTATTGGCTTGCCTGAAAGTTTTAACTTCTAATTTCATTAAGCTTTCCCTGGCCCAGAAAGGCTCAGAATTGGAGCAATTCTTGGTTATAACTCACCATTTTACAAGATGTCTCTTTTACAACCAATCTTCTCATCTTTATCTGGGGTTTCACAGCTCTCTCCATCCCTCAGGATGAAATTTTTATCAAGTGATTCCCTACAGACTCTACGAGATCATGTGGTTAAAGAGAAAACGAAGGCTGAGTGTGCAAGCACTTCTGTATCTGATGTCGTAGAGTTTCTCATTTCCCTTTGAAAATGGGATAACTTTGGGTAACGGATCTAGGAAAGGGAGGCTGTTCTTGAACAGTAAAACTATCTTCCTGATATTGAGAAATGTTATAAGCCTTCATCTGTTCTGTTTTTTATTTTAAAATTTAGACTGGTTGTTTTAGGTCAGTGAAACTACTCTGTATGCTACTATAATGATGGATATTGATGGATAGATCTCTTTATACATTTGTCAAAACTCACCGAATAAGCAATATCAAGAGTTAACCCTAATGTAAACCAGGGACTTTCAATGATACTGATACATCACTGTATCAATTCTAATAAAGGTACCGCTCAGGTAAGGGAATGCTGAAAATAGGGAAGATGTGCCTGGGTGAGGACCGAAGGTGTGTGGTAAATCTCTACCTTCTATTCTATTTTGCTGTGAATTTAAAACTGCTCTAAAAAATAAAATCTATGAAAATATAATAGCATAATTGATATGAACATTTATTTCCCACATGCAAATTATACCCAAATATAATTTCTGTTTTTATAACCCTGTGCTTTCTTAGAATCTTGTGTGTGTGTGTGTGTGTGTGTGTGTGTGTGTGTGTGTACTTCACTTATAACCCTGCTCCCTGTACGAAGGCCTGGCTGCTATGATTTTGTGTGTGTGTACCTGTGCAGACTCAAAATGTATTTCAGGGGGAGAAATGTTCCTGTGATCTTGTCATCAACTATATGCCAGTTGAAATCTGTGCTATTTCATACATAGGTTGCAATTAACTCGTAGTTGAGATTGTAAAGGTATGAGAGAAGGAAGTGTTAGGTTATTATAAACAATTGCCAAAATATTAAAAAATTCTCTTTATCATCACTTTTAATGTAAACATGTCAATTACAAATGATTTTTATCAATTCACGAAAGCTACTTTAAGAATCTATGAGCGTCACTTTTTTAGCACATGGAATTACTGTATCTTAAGTAAAATAATGAGGCTGGCCGCTGTTATATGAATGGCACTGAAAAGAATGGGTTTCCCTCAGGTTATTTTGAATTGGTAAAGTTTATGCATGAGTTTTTCCAGCATCTTTCAAATGTTGATTCGAAAGGTATTTAGCAATGGAAACTTTTTCTTAGTCCTCACACATTTATACATGATCTAAAATCACATATAAACCATTCAATAAATTCCATGTAACTTTTTAAAAGATTTTATTCACTTATCTTTAGAGGGGAAGGGAAGGAGAGAGGGAGAGAAATATCAATGTGTGGTTGCCTCTCATGGGTCCCCTGCTGGGAACTGGCCTGCAACCCAGGCATGTGCCCTGACTGGGAGTCGAACAGTGATCCTTTGGTTCACAGGCCCGTGCTCAATCCACTGAGCTACACCAGCCAGGGTAAATTCCATGTAAATTTTATAATGTCTTTTGATGGCCTTGTCTAACTCAAGATTGCTCTATCTCTGTTAAACACTGTTAATGTTTGGGGCTGGCAAATTCTTCGTGGTGGGGGCAGTCCCGTGCATTCCAGGATATTTAGCAGCATCCTTGGCCTCTACTCATCAGATCCAGCTGCACCCTGAAAAATGTCTCCAGACATCTTCTGGGTAGGGGGCAATCCCTCTGAGGTGGAACTGGGCTAACAAATGATTGAGATAACAAAGCTCTATTTTCTTTTAAAAAGAAAGTCTATTTTATTTTATTTGTGCTTAGTCTAACTCAAGTTAGCTCAGCTGTTTATACTACTAATGAGTTTAAGGTCAGAAGATTGATCCTTCTGAGGCTCAATACATTCATCCAAGAGTCATTTATTGAGTGGCCTACAATTACATTGCGCTGTGCCATGTGCTGACAGAGATGCCAGAAAACCATGAAAGCGGCCAGTGCCTTCCAGGGGTCTGTAGTTCTGCACAGTGAGTTGGGGTGTGGGGGTGGGGGCAGGTGGCAGCCAAAGGGTATTGTGCAGCCAGTGACAGGGTGATCCAGGGTGACACCAGGGATTGAGAAAAGCTCTGCCTGGGCCTAACAATGAAGGACAGAAAAAATGTGCTTATGCAGAAAGCAGACAGCGTTGGTTTCTCCCATGAAGGGGTAATACCAAGGACAATTATTTATAGTGAAATGTTAAAATGTGCTAGGCACCACACTAAATGCATATTACATCATCTCCCCTTTATGTGAGGTATAGGTATATGACTAAAATTAAGTTCTGCCTCTGAAATCATCAGACTCTGTTTTAAATCCCTACTGCTCTTAGTTTACCAGATGACTTGGGAATGATTCTCATCCTCTTTACATATTAATTTCTATGTATAAAACAAGAATAATTATATGGTATGGCTGTTTTGAAACCTGAAAAAGGTGACGCATGAAAACCAATTTAGCATAGTACCTACTCTTATAATAAGTAGCAAATATCTTCATTCTCCTTATTTTTATTATTGTTTTGAATACTAATTTATTTCGGTGTTTAAACCAGATCTGTCTGGCTTTAGAGCTGTGAACACTGTGATTCTCCATGTCCCTGGAGCATGAAATGTATGCAGAGAACCACGGGAGCTCCCTGCCTTCCCATGTAGACCTAGGACCTTGGACTATTTGCAAACAACAGGAGAGATTAATGGCTGTGGGCATTGCTCATATGAAGATACCCCCAACAAAAAAGAAAGAGAAAAAGAGAGCAGGAGGGAATGTGGTACAAGATGGAAGGAAAAAGACAGGCGGAGGCCAAATCATGCAAACCCTTCTAGGCGATGACAAGGAGTTTATCCTGAAACCAATGGGAAACCACAGAAAGGTTTGAAGCAGAGTGATATCATGATCAAATCTGTCCTCTGAAAGGCCCAGCCCGGCTCTTTGAAGGATGGAGGACAGACTGAAGAATGACAAAACTGATAAGAGTGAGGCCAACGAGGAGACTGCATGACTGATGACAGCCTGGGTTTGGGTAGTAACAGCAAGGAGTGGAAGTAGAAGGTGCAAAGATATTTCAGTGATAGATTTGATGGGATGCCCTTCAGCTAGTAAGGAATTTTTATATCAATTATGTGAACTTATTTTAATATCCTTTTTTTAGAGTAGGTTTAAGTTCCCAGCAAAATGGAGCAGAAGGTATGGAATTACCCTATACCTTCTGTCCACACACATGCACAGCCTTCCAATTATTATAACTGATTACAAATATAGTACCTTTCCCCTGCATTACAGCTAGCTTCTCCTCTAGCCTAGAAACCGATAAGTCACTAGACACTGAGAAGGCAAGAATAACTATATGCAAAAATCAGCATTCAATACCAAAAAGTGGAAACAAGAACTCAGATCTTATGGTCTTCGACTGTTTTGCTGAAAATGGTAAATGTCTGTGGAAGGAAAAAAATGAAGGGTACTGGGTCACTGACATCATTACAGTATGAGGGAGGAGACGGCTTGCTTGGAATATAGTATTGACTTCAGTGCACCCTATTAGCATCTAGTATTTGCCAGATTATCTGTTGCTTCAGGACAGATTTGAATAAGTATATATTTTTAAAATATGCTGAGATGCTTTTGGTTTGATAGGCAGTATACTGCCATGTTGGAATAAATTGGCATCTGATAGATGCTTTCATATAAGCACATCTTTGGTTAACTTTTAATGCATTTACCGACTTATTCAACCAATATGTTTTGAGCTATTACTCTGCCATGTGTTGTGCTCGATGCTGCTGATAAAAGGAAAACAAGGTAAAATATCTCTGCCCTTAACCAGTTATAATTACAGAAAAAGACAAGACAGGTCAACCAGTAATTCCAACCAAGTCAACAGTTGGTTGGATGGAACAGCCGTACGGTGGTGGGAAGGGAAGGGCACACAGTCCTCTCCTGGAAGAGCTATTCTTGACGTGCAACCCTGATGGTGACTAGGACTAGCTTGGGAAAGGTGGGATGTGTAGAAGAATGTCCCAAGCACAGGTCTAGAGGTAAGTGTGAAAGTGACATGTTCCTGAATAGCAAATATTTCAGAAAGTCTGGAGAAAAGAAGTTTGTAAGTCGGGAAGGCCCAGGGAGAAGGTCATGAAAGAACAAACAGGCCATGCTAAACAGTCAGCCTCAGTTCATCCCGATGGCAAGAAGGAGCTAGGAGAGGATTTTCTGCAGGGAGGTGGCATGATCCAATATGAAATGTAGAAAGACCTCTTCAACTGCACGGTGAAGAATGCACAAGGGGGTTGGCGATGTCACGTAAAAAAACAGGCAAGTAAATGGGAAGTCTTAGGTGTTATTAGGGACTAGACATTATGCATTTGAAGAAATCTGAGTGGGGATGAAGAGAAGTAGGCAGATTTTAAAGAGACTACTACTCAGTGGAGAGATGGCCAGGTCTTGGTTATTGACTGAATGTGGTAGGTGAGGGTTGGGAAGTGTCAAAGACAGCGCCCAGGTGTCTCACTGGAGTCAGTGATGGCAGGAGAAATGGTTAGGGCAGGATAATAAATTGTACCTTGGACATGCTGCGTTTCGTCTGTGTGTATGTCACGTCAGTGGAGGTGCCACCCAGTGGTTGAATGCCAGACTCAGAGACCTTGTTGGCATCAGTCTACTCCACAGAAGGAATTTTGATTGAACACAGTCCATGAATAGAGGAGTCAGGGAAGTGTGAAAGCATCAAGTGAATTAGCCTTCACAGCTATCCTGGGGCTGTCATAATTTCTCTGTGTAGTCAATGATACACCAATCAGGTTGCCAAAGGCTACTCTGGTGACCTTGTGGCATTACTCTACCATTAGACTTCCATAGATTTCTGTCTACCATGATTCCAACATGCAGCCAATATGCCCATCAATATCTATATATTGAGTAGCCCATATATGTTCAGCACAGTGACTATCTGAATTCTCTCCAGAATTTTAGATATGTTGGACTACAACTGGAGCAAAATATTTTAAATAGGGTGACCAGGAAGCAGGAAGAACTCGCAAAGCAGGTAAATGGCAGGGTGAGGCATAGAAAACAGCAAATGGCAATCTGTACAAATCAAGACGGGTCAGCAAACCCAAGAGCAACAGCATCGCAGGGCCAGGAGACAGCACCATAGGTAGAGAGCCAGCAGGACAGGACATTGTGAGCATTCAGTAAATATTTGTCAAAAATTAAATAAAGGAAAAGGGCAACTTCCTCGAGGTTACACAGCTAATAAATTGATATGCACACGATGTCATCAAACCCTTACAATTAGAGAGTTAGTTTTTATTATTTGTTAATTATGAAAATGAGGGCTAGAAATATTGTCACTTATCTAAGCTCAGTCTGTTGATTAGTACCAAATGACGGCTCAGAACTCCCATTTCCCTGGCATTTTCTCTTTAAAATATGAACTGTTTTGTTTGCTTTTTGCCTTGCCCTCACCATCTCCATTCTGAGAATTCATGTCGATGCCCAAAGGGAAACATTAATATGAGTTCAGTGAACTGAGCAGAAAAGTAACCCACCACTCAAAATCTAAATTGATATACTAAAACCCTAACTAAAAACATTGCTTCGATCTGGAGATGCACTTGTCACTTCTATAGTGTGGGTTTTTCTTTGCATACTGCATATTCCCCTTCAGAGAAAATTGAAAGCCGCTATTGAACTGTGCCAGAAAGAGTCATAGCTGTGTTGAACATCCTACCAACATTCCCTTACAAGCATGTATCATCTTGACAAGTTATTCAGATATATATTTTTAAAGAAGCAATTGCCTCTGTGCTGTAAGCCGATGGAAAGCAATGGCACTTGCTCTTTAACACCATTTGGGCTCCCAGAGGGTAACCACAATCCAGATCACGGCTGCACGGCAACCACTTATGGGTACTTCCCTGTGGCAAAGTTCTTGGTTCAGCCCATGGATCACGCTATCCCCATCAGCTGGTACCTCTTTGAATGCTAGTGCCTGCATTTCTACAACTGAATTTAAAGCTGAGCCTTCGCAGCAGTAGTGTACACACTCTTTTAGTTTTTCTTGACTATTTCTGGGTTTGGTTTTTTTTTTGCCTTTCTCTTTACATTCCTACCTTGTCAGGTACAGACGATGCACAGAAAGTCCCAAAGCTAATAAATGAGAAATGCATTCTCTTGACTCCAAATGTGATAATTCCCTAGTGCTTTCTAAAGATCTTTTTCCTCATTAATCCAGCCTGATCTTCAAGCGATACACCACTGAAGAAGATGGTTGAATATGGGCCTTGCCGATTTATCTTTTTATACTTTCTAAAGCCCACTGATCCCTTCTAAAATCGGAACATCACTCACCCAGGGCTCTTTGCTGAGCAAAAAGTCTTTATTAGCAATTAACCAAAAGACCTCAAAAGCAGCTGCTCTTTGAAAAAATTAAATTAAAAGGAAGATAAGAAGGAGATTCGAAGGAATGATAATGAAGATTTTGGAGTGGGAAGAAAAACCGATGTACGAGAGCACACAACACAAGGAGAAATAGCCAAGGACACTCTGGGGACGTCAGGGACCAGGGAGGACAGTATAAGGAATGGTTAGGTGCACAGGCTTGAGTCAGGCTCCCTGGTTCACTAGTTTATTAATTCATTCATTTGACAGTGGTAGCATTGCCTAGTGGTTAAAAGTGCAGACACTGTAGCCCAACTGACGAGCACCAAATCCATTTCACCCTGGGCAGCGTGTGAAACCTGTGGCAAGCCGCGTAGCTTCCCTGGCTTTGGTTCGCTCATCCGCCAAATGGGTCTGACGACGCTGTCAATACATAGTTACTGGAAGGCTGCGATGAGATAACATAGGTAAGACGACTAAAACTGCGTTTGGCACACTGTGAACACTGTAGAGACATTTTGTAGTAAGAATACATGTGCAAGTGATTTATTTGTTCACTTCCTCCCACTTCACTCTGGTCTCAGTGTTTCTAATCTCACCTGTTCTCTAAGGCCCACATCAAAGGTCACACTGTTTGGTGGGTAGTTTCATTTTAGTGGCCATCCTACAAAAAATGCTCCTTTTTTGTCTGGAAACAGTACCCTAGTTTCCTCTTTGGAAATTGCTGCTTCCTTAGCTCACGTCCTCAGAAACAGAGTGTGCGAGTAGGTGAAAGGCAAGAAGAGTGTTCAATCCCCCCCGACCAGAGTGATTGCCTAAAAGGTGGACATTTAACCAAACTGGTCACTCTGGGCAAATCCTAGGACTTGTGTGAGACCAATTGGGAAAAAAAAAAGTCTTCTCTTCTCCTGGACTTGAACCTGGAGGGTACTCGAGAGAGGGGAAACTTGCCCGAGGATACAGCCATCACAGGGGAAGCAAAGATGAAAAAGAAGGAAAGAAACGCTGGTCCCAGTTGTAGGACACCTGGATCAAGATTTTCCTGAAACTACCCTTCTTTCTGGGATATCCGTTATGGAAATCCATACCTTCCCTGTCTCATTTAGGCCCTTTCCCACGTGGGTTCTCTGTTGCTAACCACTGAGAGAGCCCTACCCAACGCACACTCTGTGGAGCCTTTCTAACGCTCCCAAACACAGCTGATTTCTTTCTCCTCTCATTGCATTTCTTTCTGTATGGTCTTACAGCCTTTGTTCCTGTGCCTGTTTTGTGGAACGTAGCCCTTTCCATCATGCCTCACAATTACTTTTGTATATATAGCTAATCTCCCCTACTAGAATTTCACCTTCTTAAGGAAAATCAATTTTTCTGATTTGTCTTTAAATTCCCCATCTTTCAGGATCTTTACTACAGGGTCAAGAAATGGTGTAGAGCTGGAAGAATTTGTTGAGGATATCTTGGTTGGCTGACCAAGTTTTGTGGCAATGGATCCCAAACTGAAGGCCTAGCACTCCTGACAGTTGGGGATGTATTGATTTCCCCAAATCTATATGTATACGAAGCATTGCATAAAAAAAATCAAATCACTAATATGTCTCATATACAAAATGCTGTAAAAATGTTTGTATAATCTGTTGTGCTTGTTGATCTATCGTGATTAACAAAATGCAATTTAATTTTAATTCTATTACTGAAACCACAGCAAATATTTTTCAGTTATAGTCTCTGAACTTGCACACATATAGCTGGATATATACCTTAACTGCACACTTACAACAAGCCAAACTGCTAATTGAACACTTTAGACACATCGTGTCGCGTGAGCTTCTCTGAACACAACACTTGTACAATGTCTTCCATAGGTCCCCACTGCCTGTGCAGGGCTTCCCAAACTTTACATCAAAGCACTAGTAGAAAACACAAGCATTTCTCATGTTCATTATGGTCAGAGGACAGAGACACCTACAGCTGGAGGTGACCTGCAGTGTACGTGGCTATCCTCGGTCCAGCCTGGTTACACTGAAGCCTGAGAAGATAGTTTTCTTGGCGCAACTAAAATTTGTTCATGGCACTGTAGTGCGCTTTTGCCTAGGGCAGGGGTGTCAAACTCATTTTCACCGGGGGCCATAGCAGCCTCGTGGTTGCCTTCAAAGGGCCGAAATAATTTTAGGACTGTATAAATATAATTACTCCTTAACTGTTAAGGAGTTGAAATTACATTCAGTTGCCTTTGAGGCTGATGTGGCCCCCGGTGAAAATGAGTTTGACACCCCTGGTCTAGGGGGTACTTTCCAAGTCCTAAGCATTGAGTACAACACCTTTAAGAGCACATCCCTGCATGTACTTCCGTCTCTAATCCTTCTGGCCCCAACACTCAGATGCACACACAGAGATGTATGTACACATGCACACATAAATATATACAGGTGTGGGTGTATTTGCTGTCCTACTACAGTGTCGGACTGCCATAGGTTTCTGTGCACACACTATGTTGCATTCCTCTGCATTCCTATTTTCAAGTGAGAAAACCAAGGCATAGGATGGTTAATATGTTCAAGGTCTAGCAGGGGCGTCCAACTCACGGACCATGGGCTGCATGCAGCCCAGGATGGCTATGAATGCAGCCCAACACCAAATTGTAAATGTACATAAAACATTATAAGAAGTTTTTGTTTTTGTTAGTGTTTGTGTATTTAATGTGTGGCCCAAGACAACTCTTCTTCCAGTGTGGCCCAGAGATGCCAAAAGGTCGGACACCCCTGGTAGAGTCAACTGTAGACAAATATAATTCTAGAGTCAGCAAACTTACTCGGTGCTGTAAACTGATTGTTATTACAATTTGAATTTGAATCTCATTATCTTTACTGACTTTGCTCTGATTGAAGAGCACAACTGAATAAGATCAGTTTTAGATCTGACTTTTTTTGCATTTTGTTTTTTAATTTTTATTGAATTTATTGGGATGACATTGGTTAATAAAATTATATAGTTTTTAGGTGTACAATTCTATCATTTACCTATTGTATCGTGTGTCCACCACCTGAAGTCAAGTCTCCTTCCATCACCATTTTTTCTATTGTCTTTTAATTTGGAACTGGGACTGTACTGGCTTACAAAAACCTTGACCCTGAAGTTACCTGGTGCTTGGTGACTATCCCCCTGATGTATTACTCTGATGCTTTTAACGCTTCACTGTGTATGGGGTGGGGGGGGGAGTGGCTTGGTGGCTTTGTTCTTTGCAGCAGTTGCCTGTAGGAATGATAGTCTTATGTGATTTGAATGAAAATTTTGTATAAGAGGGATGGTGTGTGTATTGGGGTTGGGAAGGGAGCCTGCAATGGGAGACTGGGCAGAAAAACATGAACTCCTATTACTCATCAACATTCTGTTAACGTACCACATTATTCCAGATCTGAAGTGTGAGGAGGTGGCAGAAACAATTAAGTTATACAGCATTCATCTGATTCAGTAGCTGTTTGTCAGCATGTTGAAAATGCATGTTGATTAGGCTTTGGTCTTCCTCTGATAAACAGCTCTTTCTAAGAAGACAGAGAGGTGATGTCTGTCAGAACATCACTCCTTTCTCACTCCTGTTTTTTCATTTCCTCACACCTGAATTACCCACTATCACTGGGAGCCTCGAGTTGTTCGGTACAACAATTGCTTAACCGACATTAATCCCAAAGCCACGTGCAGCTTTTTTGTCACTTTTCACGGTGGATTAGGTAGAAGACATGGCATCATGGAATCATAACTAGGGAGAATGTGAGAAGAGGGTAGAGACAGAGTATGATTACCATATTTCCCCATGTATAATGCACACCCATGTTTTCGTGCACATTATACATGGGATTATTATACCCATGGTATGTAATCATTATACCCATGTAAAATGTGCATCCTTATTTTTCCCTCAAAAATTTCGGCAAAAAAGTACGCATTATACATGGCAGAATATGGCACATTCCGTGTAAATGAGGGTCATTATGCAATAACATTTAGCAGGTTGAGGACTGCTTCCCTTTCATTCTGATGAGTTGATCTGTCCCTGAATCACTGAGAGGCACAGGACCCCACTGGATAATCAAGAAAGCTACTGCTTGTCATAGTTAAGACCACATACTGTGGGACCAGACTTTTGGGTTTCAAATCCTGGATCTGACACCTATTAATATGACCTTGGACAATTACTTAACTTTCCTGTATCCCAGCTTTCTCGTCTGGAAAACATGGAAACAAGAGCACCGGTTTCATAGGCTTGTTGCAGGAACACAAATGCATTAATACAAGAAAGCAACTAAGACCTGGGTCTGGCACAGATGAAGAGCTGTAGACATGTTAGCTGTAATCATTAATGCTAACTGCTAGTTCTTTATTGTTTGCTGCTAAGTTCCTCCAAAGAAGTGATGTGATCTGAGTTTAGAAAAGCTTGGGCTGAATTTTCACTTACCCTACACATGATAGTACAATTACTTGTGGAGCATTTTGATTAGAACTTCATTTATTGGGGGGCATAAGGTTTCGTCCAATCTCCCCCTCCCTGATATACTAAGGTGTGTTAACTCCACTTCGGGAGGCACCAAGCAGGTGCCTCAAAAGCGGGACGTGCCTCCCTCCTGGTTTCCCATGGGAGTTTGCGCACCTGGAGGGAGAAGAATGGGCACCGCGTGTAAAAAGCCACTGCAATTGGGATGCAAGTGTTTTATTGGTTCTTTCTTGCTCTCTGGGCTGGGGCACTGAGGTTGTAGCCCAAGGCAATGGCTTCAAACACATTACCTAATTATCTTCCTTTGTCTTATACTTTATGGCAGAAACCATTTTTTGTTCTACTCCGTAACATTGCTTATTCCAAAATTTCAAATGAAACTGGTGCTCCGTGAATCTGAGCTGTTTCTGTAACTTGAAATCTCCCTCCCTACCTCTCTCAAGCATTTTTGAATGCAGAGGACATTCCTTTGGGGTACTTACACCCCTTTTGAGAAGCACAAGTGTGTATTCTCTTCTCATTTTATATTTTTCCTCGAAGAAATTCCATCTTTTGATCTTGTGGCTCCGTAACCAACCACATGCCAATGACTGCCAATTTTCTCTCTTTATTCTAGACTTACATTTACATGACTAATGAACAAATCACTGAATGTCTCAAATGTGGCAAAAGCAACCATTCCACTCTCCCAGATCCACATGTTCAAATTCGAACTAAAGGACTACTCCCACCTTCAGTGCCCACTCAGTCCTCCTCAGTGTCTCCTCTCCCACCCTCCAGCTGGTTATGCGAGGCAGAAACCTGCCCCTGCCATCCTGTGGCCTCTTTGTGCCCCATACTTAATCAATCATCAAGTCTAATCAACTTAACTTCCTAATTTTTCTTGAATGTATATACTTCTCTGCATCTTCACTGCCACTGTCTTGGACCAAGCCACTGTCATGTCTTTCAAAGACCACCAAGGTCTACCCTTGCTCTGCTCCAATCTGCTTTCCACATTGCAAGCCTGATGACTATTTCAAAATTCAAACCCAATTATGTCACATACACACTGAAAACCCTTGGGTAGCTTCCCATTGCTTTGCTGAAAATGATACTTGAAACAGCAGGGAGGATCACTCTGTAAAGTACATGATTTTCTAACCACTTTGCTGTGCATCTGAAACTTATACAGAATAATACTGAATGTAAACTGTAATTCAAAAATAAATATAATAAAATAAAGAAATTCCACATTAAAGAAAGTTCCTTTAAAAGCCCCTGTAATCTGTTCCTTGCCTGCTTCTGCAGATGCATTACCCATCAAAGACCATGCCCTCCAACCCTGTTCCTGCCACATTGACCTTCTCTGATTTCCTCTACCCTGTCCATGGCTGCCTTTGAACTGCAATGGTAGAGCGGAGTGACTGAGAAAGCAACTGTATGGCCTATAAGGACTGAAGTATTTCGTACCTCATCCTTTATGGAAAATGTTTGCCACCCCCTGAACTATGGTATGGTCACTCGTGCAACTGAACTTTTCTAAGAACTTGACTTGTGCCTGCTCGGAAGCCAACCGCTGAATTGTGTCACTGGAAAAGAACACGAATGGTGGGAAGTGGATGTTTCAACAGATAACTACTGTCCTCCTTAAACAGAATAAAACTGAAATCAAAACAGTTTTACCTTTTCAGCCCAGGCACTTTCTAGATGCTTTTCTCTTCTTATAACTTCTGTGTAAGATGCCAGTTATCTCTCATTATTTCAAATGCCACACTGCTTTATTGACAGAGAAGAATTCTACCTTCAAATTTCTGTGGGCTTTTGATATCTTAGATTGAGTACTAACTAGTCTTCTATAGTAGGGGAAGAGAGGAAAAGAAAGAAAATAAATAGTGAGGAAGAAAGAATGAGAAATATACAAACTAGAGACTTGATGGCCACTTCTATATTGAAGGGGATGTGGTTTAGAATTAGATAGTCCTAGGATTTAGTTCAATATTAAATCTTATAAGTCTTAGGTAAAAACAAAATAAAACAAACAAACAAAAACTGATGTCATTAAAATGCACTGGCCCTGGCTGGTGTGGCTAAGTGGACTGAGTGCTGGCCTGTGAACCAAAGGGTTGCTGAATCAATTCCCGGTCAGAGCATATGCCTGGGTTGCAGGCCAGGTTCCCAGTAGGGGGCACACTAGAGGAAACCACACATTGATGTTTCTCTCTGTTTCTCCGTCCGGTCCCTGCTGTCTGTTCTAAAAAATCCAAAAAGATGGAAGACTCCCCAACTCTTTTTATAAAGCCAGCATCATCTTAACCCAAAACCAGATAAAGACACAACAAAGAAAGAAAACTTCAGGCCAATATCGCTGATGAACATAGATGCTAAAATCTTCAACAAAATATTGGCAAACCACATCCAGCAATACATTAAAAAGATCACACACCATGATCAAGTGGGATTCATCCCAGGGATGCAATGATGGTACAATATTCACAAATCAATAAAAGTAATACTTCATATAAACAAAAGCAAAGACAAAGATCACATATCATATCAATAGATGCGGGAAAAGTATTTGATAAGGTACAGCACCCAATTATAATTAAAATACTCAGCAAAGTGGGAATAGAGGGAGCATTTCTCAACATAATAAAGGCCATATACAGAGACTTACAGCCAACATCATACTCAATGGGCAAAAACTAAAAGCTTTCCCACTAAGAGCAGGAACAAGACAAGGATGTCTGCTTTCACCACTTCTATTCAACATAGTATTGGAAGTCCTAGCCATAGCGATCAGACAAGAAAAAGAAATAAAAGGCATCCAAATCTGAAAGGAAGAAGCAAAACTGTCATTGTTTGCATATGACATGATAGTGTACATAGAAAAGCCTATAGACTCCACCAAAAAACTGCTCAACCTAATAAGGGAATTTGGCAGAACAGTGGGATACAATGTCAATATTCAAATATCAAAGGCATTTTTGTACACCAATTATGAAATATCAGAAACAGAAATCAGGAAAAAAAATCCCATTTGATATAGCAACAAGAAAAATAAAGTACCTAGGTAAAAATAAATAGACAAAATCTTTAAAATATATAAATAAATAAAATAAAACTGACTGAATTTAGTCAATAATAGTTTCACTTTAGAAAATTTACTTATAGTCTTCAGATCTGTATTTCCTTAATGGGGTTAATAAAATGGGGTCCATAAAATTGGGATAATAATAAAAATACATTTATGCATGTGGCTTACATGCCTCTTATGTGTTAGCAATAAATATAGTTTAAAACTGAACAATTATTTATAAAAAATTAAATATATGTGTATATTACCTAAGCGTTATAAAGTACTAAATGCTATATAATTATAAGTATATATTAAAGTAAAATAACTCTTACATTGAATGTATATAATTTCATATAATATTAACTTATTTGTATAAAATTGAACTATTTCTGGCTCATCAGAAGTGTTCTATACATACTTGTTGAATAAATGAAAATTACAGTACAGTATAAAAACTGCATAATATGCTTATTTTGTCTTCTAAGTCCCTGTGAATGCTGAAGGACAGAGAGTGACATTTCAATATTTGATTTTGGATGTGGCCTGGCCACTTGTTAACTGTTGAGAAAGATGCACAATTTCTGCTTCTCCCTAGGCTTACAGGCTACTGTCTCTTGTGTCCCCCCTACAAAAACACTGACCTGGCTTTTCTGAGTGCAGCTTCATCATCTAGTCTAGGTGGTTTTTTGTGTTTACTACCCTATGAAAGAAAAAATAATCACGAGATATAGCTACATGACTGTGCAACTCTATAGCAGAGAGCTAGTTGTAGGGGACCCACTTACCACAGGCAGACCAGAATGAGGGAAAGTCATCATTCTTTGTATCAAAGAGACCCAATTTCCAATCCCAGTTCTTCAGAACTCCCACGAACATTTGCTGTTGATGTTGTCCAATATACATTCTCCTTCTCCTGACAACACTACCCTAGTGTTCTCAGAGGAAACCCCTCCCTCTTGTCAGGTCTAACAGAAATTGAATCTATCACTGACTAGAGGATGAGCATTCAAGGTACTGAGTGGGTCTGGGAGCAGGAACACCCTAATAGTAATGAGCACACCCAGAGCTTTTTTGTTAAATGGCATTCTCCCTGAAAATGAATTGGGGGTCCTTGGAGAAATGGCCATTTTGGGAGGGACAACCAGAGGAAAGGGAAAGTGCAGGATGAACTTGAAATACCACATACTGGAAAGAATGAAAGTACCTAGAGAATGACGGGGACATGCCAGCTTGAAGGAGCTCCCACTGGGCAAATTGGATGCAAATGGGGAATTGAAATAAATAATGATAATATATATTTGGCCCACTAAATAAAATAGGAAACCATGAGTCCATACTAGATAAATACATTAATTAAGAACATAAATTCATATGTATATTAAAAAGTTTGATGAGTAATAAGTAATGGTACTTAGTCCAAACAACCTTTTCAAAAAGTAATTACTAACTGTAGAGAGCTCTACAGTGAGAAGCTTGGAAAATCTCACCTTAATCCAATGATCAAAGTTATCTTTACCAGTAATGGGACAAATCAATATCATGCACCTGCTGACGAGATGCGGTGAGGAAAACATAACATCA
>PVKM010020395.1:0-23409 GCA_004027735.1 Carollia perspicillata | reverse complement strand
GATTTTCTTTTCTGTTTCTTTTTTTCTTTCCCTTCCCTCTCTTTACTCTCTCCATCTCATCCTCCCTCCTACTTTCCCTCCCTTCTTTTCTTATAAAAATGTGCCATGCGAATCTATTTTTACCTTTCTGCCAAATCACAGATTAAAGCTCGACAAACCACTAAAGATCATCATAGCTGACTGCCTCATAATTTAGGACACGGAGGCCCAGAAAAGTTTAGCCACTCACCACACAAGGACAGATGCATTAATGGTAGCTCTGAGGCAGCTATTAGGCCCCAGAATTCCCTGCTGTACTTTTTCTCATATGATACTATTCTCTAAGCTTTTGAACTTTCAACATTTTGGTTATTAGATGAAAAGTATGTCTAATGGATGATATACATTTTAAAATGTATCTTTCCTTAAAAGTTGATTCTGTGTATTCTATATTATTTCCTCACTAGATTGACCATTTCTGATGTGTTTTGGAGCAGTAATTCATGTCCTATTGATTCTAGGACTTGGTATTTACTATTTTGATAGGAAGTTACAATATCACCGATGAAATTTTAATAATTTCTTGAGGACAATTAAGAAGTTAGTTGTTTCTATAAGTGGAACCTAGTCAACAAAACAAGCAAGCAAAATAAAAACAGAGATATGGAAATAAAGAACAAACTGACAGTGACCAGGGGGTAAAGGGGGAAAGTAGGGGAAGGGTCAAGTTGAGGAACATGTATAAAGGTCCCATGGACAAGAGCAGTGGTGGGAGGAAGGATTGAATGTAGGAGATGGGGGTGGATAGGGCAGGGGAGAGTAACGGAATGAGGCCAACTGTAATTGAACAACAATAAAATACATACATACATACATAAAAAATAAGTTAGTTGTTTCTGTGCAGAGTCAAGCTCAGAGACAACAGGCCCAGCAGTGACATGAGTTGAATCCTGTATGGGGGGGTTGATACCAAATACAAAATCAGCAGCCCTGAGGGCTCCAGAGCCAAGGGCAGTGGGCTTTCTCTGGATGTATGTAAGTGATCCACCTAAAATGAAAGCTCCCAAGGTCCGTGGAAGATCTCCCAAAGAAGTGATAAGGGCGAATTTTATTTTATGCTAATATGCACTTAGTAGCTAGAAATAGTTGTGGGGTGAGACATTATGCTTTTTGAACTATAAATACATCTGCAGTTTTCAGTTTCAGTAAATAATATTCCTGTCCAAGTTTAACAACGTATGACTTTTGAGTTATTTTTCCAGTATGATGGGTGGCTGATAAACACTGCACTAAGTTTTGTTAGCCTTCATTTCGAGCCCACTATGGAAAGGGCTGGGGGGATGGAGAGAGAAAGGCCAAATCAAGAGATGGTCAAGGCAGAAGAGAAAAGTGAGGACAACACTATAAGATTTTTCTCTATTGATACTGAGCAAAATGAACTTCAAAATTGCTTCATATTTGGGTTTTATTCACCTTTCATCTAGCAAACTAATACTGGCTTCATAAGCAACCTGCTCTGAGCTAGGAGTTCGTAGTTTTTCTTTCTTTTTTTTTCTCCCTCTAGTCACACAGGATGGATGGTGGCTGGGGTGTGGAATTTCCCCATCAGTGCGCCAGGGTTATGAGCAGCTCCCAGTGGAAGAACTGCAGCAGCTCCGCCCCTTAATCTCCACTGGAGCGCATTTAGGAATGCATGTGAGAGAATGATGCTGTTGTGGAAAAAAATGGGATCTGCTCTAATTTATTATTTAGAAATGGAGTTCTTCACAAATGTCAATATTTGACAAATGACTTGCACATTCCAGTATACCTCGCCGTTAATCATATCATGTCAGGCTGTTGAAGCAACACTATTGAGGACTGTTGCTTGATTTAGTTAAAGTAAGTAGCCAGACTTTTTGTTCCTGGAGAATACCAGAAATTTTGCCTCTCTTCAAAAGAGCTATCTTCCATATATACCTATATCTTCCATATGTATATATGTGTGTATGTAATCATGATACACAGTACATATTCTATGTATAGTATACACACACACACACATAAGTAACCCAAAAGTATAGATTAATGGTCCATTGAAATGAGAAGTAAAACTCTCTGTTATCATGACTCTAAGGATAAAGAAACCAACAATAATTATATTCCTAGATGCACCAATGCAAATGTCTATGGCAGATTAAAGATCATTACCCTTTTTTTGGATACTTCTCCCATTACATGGTGGATCTATTATCCTGCCCTTGAATCTGATATAACTCTTACTTGTTTTGAGCAATAGAATATGGCAGAAGTAGTGTTATGCCAGACTGGGTCAAACCTTTAAGTGAACTGACAGCTTCTACCTTGGTCTCTTGGAAGTCAGCTGCCATGTAAGAAGATAGATTACCCTGAGATCACTGTGCTGTGAGATGTCCCTGCCACTTGGAGAGGCCTTGAAGGATGCACTGCTGGGTGCAGAGAGAGATCAAGGAGCACTGAGTTATTGGCTATGTGACTGAAGACACCATCTTGGGAGGTGGTCCTCCAATCCCACCTGCCCTAGCTGATACCACGTGGATCAGAGATGAACCTCCCAGCGAAACTCTTCCAAAATTCCTGGTTCTCAAAGTCAAGAGCAAAATAAACTGGTTGTTTTAAGCTCTTAAGACAACAGGTAACCAGAACAATATCCATGGATAGAGAATTTTAAAGAGATGCAGAATGTCATGTTGTGAGGAAAGGCTTTTATGGAAGGTGATTGCCAGTTGAAGTGCAGACAGATTTACAAGGGCCGAAGCTCTGATGACATGTATAAAGTGAATGCTATCAAGATTTAAAAACAGCAAAGTAGTAAATAGAACCACAGGAGGGGAAACAAAAACTTACAAACATTTTTGAAGGTGTAGGGGGAAGTATGGGGAGAAAAATACCCTCTACTCTTCATAGAACAGAGGAGGCTTTCCTTAGTGGGCCCCAGGTATCTTGGATGTGCCCTGCTTATTCGTGTCTGAGGAAGCATGGGGCTGTTCTTCTTCAGCTGGATGACTCACTGAACTGCAGTCTGTGTTTGACTGGAGCTTTAACTGTACCTTTGCTGGAAGGAAGAAGGTGGTGATCGGGATAGAAGTGTCACTCCAATCTGGAATTGATTTGTACCTTTATGCTGGTTACAGTGTAGTGGCATAAATCAATAAATCAATAAGTGCTGATTTTTTGCTACTGCAAGGTAGCAGCACAAATCAATCAATCAATCGATTGTAACCCTGGATCCCCTACGTTGCTATTACTCACTCTAGGCCCACCCCAAATATTGGGCCCCAAGCGTTTTTCTCATTTCTTCTCTTCCCACTTCCCATTCCTAAAGTAAAATAATTTCAAATAGTCTAAGGTTTTATCTATTAAACAACTAGTTAAGACATTTCCCTGATTATATAAGTAAAGGACTTATTAAAACTATATTTATCATATACTCCAAGTTTTGAGAAGGACTATATCCATAGAGTACTGATTATATGATACTAGATGCGACAGCCAACATAATTTTTGTTAAAATATATATTCTAAAAGATCTGAATGGTTGAATTGAATAGCATAAAGTGTCAGTTAAAAGAATATAGAATTTCACAGAAATATATGCAAAGCTGGGATGGCACAGGTGTGGCCGTTGGAATAGCAGTCGACTCCAACAGTCTGAGTCTCCAGTACGATGGAACTGCCAAAACCACTCAGTGAACTTGAGTCACCGCCAATAGTACAATGTTAAAAGAGGAGGTGCAAGAACTGTTTCCCTCTTCGCTGAACAAACCACACCCGAGCAATCGTGTAGCAGTTGTACTTTGAGAGGACGTTATCGTGCTTTATCCAGTGCTACACAAGGATGCTGAAAGGACTGCCATGTGACATCTGCTAGAGGAAGGCACTATTTGGCCAGGAGAACAGAAGATGAATTTGATAATGTTTAGGGGCATCCAGCCTCTAGTAAAGTAACAAGAGGCAAGGGAATATTCAAGTGGATTTTCCCCCCAAGAATTAGTGGAGTCCAATAAATAAATTTGTGGTGTGTGACTTTCTGGTCCCTGAAGGTTGGAAGCAGCAGCTGGGGGGTGTCCTGGCACAAGTTTAGGTATTTAAAAAAATTCGGCCCTGCGCAGGTAGCTCAGTTAGTTAGAGCATCTTCCCTGTGTGCTAAGGTTGTAGGTTTGATCCCCTGTCAGGGCGCAAACAAGAAACATCCAATGTATGCATCAATAAGTGGAACAACAAACCAGTGTTTCTCTCTCTCTCTCTCAAATCAATAAAAATAAATAAATAAAACATAAAAAGAAAAAAGAATGTGACCAGATAACTCCTAAGTTTCTACGAATCACATCGATAAGATGTATTTGGTCATCTGAAAATTAATTTAAATTAAAGTGTTGATAATAAAATGTGGTTTTTTCCTAAGAAAGTGTTTGTTTTACTAGGGTGCTCTAGGTCAATAATTCTAGGTCAGTGATTCTGCTTCCATGCCCTCATCCTGTCCCATAGCAAACACTGCTAATCAGTTAATCCCAGTGCTCTTTCTGGCTAGACTGGGGCCATCCTTCAGAAATGATGTTCTCGGCAGCTGGTACCATCAACCGCGTTGGCCTATCAGCATATTTGTTCATTACCCCCGCAAAGCAAAGGAAAGAGTGTCTAATGCCTGAAGCCTCATTACCTGAAGATAACTTGTCTTAGGAAAAGCCCACTTAAAGTAAATCACTTAAAACAGGAGCTAGTGTTATAAGGAAATGGGAAAATGAGGGATGAATAGAGCTTTACCCTGAAAATGGAATTAAATATACACTCATTCATTTCATTCCACAAACATTACCAAATATTTCAGCCTCACTGATACTGTGCGGATACTGTCCTCAGCTCCCATTCTACTGGGGGAGGCGATTATAACTTAAATAGACTAATATTAAGTATCAGGTAGTGACATGTTCTACAAAGAAAATAAAGTAGAATAAAGTGTTGGGAGCTGCTAATGTAGGGAGTGTGGGCAGGAAAGTTTTCCGGGAGGGAGCACATGTGAGCAGACCTGGGGGTGGTGTTACCAGCAAAAGGAAGAGCAAGTGCAGTGGTCCTAAGGATGGGTCAAGTTCACCTGCTGAACTAACAGCAGGGAGGCCAGTGTGATTGGAGATAAGTTCAAAGTTGTCTCCAGGGCCAGAGCACACAGGACCCGGTAGATCATGGTAAACGGTAAAGAAATTATAAAAATGTTTTAAATTTATATTACACATATAATAGTGAGCTAATTCTTAGATACAATAGAGAATAAATCATGCCCATTGGAAAGGATATATGTATAATTTTTCTAAAAATTTTTAGCTTAAAATGATAAGCTTCATCTCACATTGGCAACTCACTGGATAGTTATAAAAAGATAACATTGAAAAATTCGGGGCTTCATAAATATTTCCAAAAATATTTTCCACTTTTAATCCTTTGATATCATTCCCTTTAGAATCTACCTATCACCATCCTTGTCAGTTTCTTGTTCTTTGGTTGTTACCTCCAAAACCTTCCTTATCACTGGTTTTGAATGTGATTCCAGCACTCTCCAACATCACTGCCACTGGCTCATGAAATCCTGAGTCTTTTGCAAAAATTGAAATTTCCTCAGCAGTCAATTTACATAGTATCTGCATTTTGTTGTCAGATGAATCAAAGGCATTGTCAGACAAAAGTGGATTTGCCAGAGACCAGTGTTAACTAGGGAAGGATGTTTGAATGGAGACGGATACCATAACCAGTCCGGCATAAGTTTATACTTTTGGCATTGCAACTTTGCTTTCCCCGATCTCTGACCACTCCAGTAATGAGGTCTCTCTAGTTACGGAATCAGGTATTGGGGCCGCTGAGGGACAAGATTAGGGGACCGAGTCGGGGTAATTTTCTCTATAGAAAATTATCTTTTTAGGCAGAACTCTTCTCTTTCCACAGGGAAGCCTGGTCATTCCCCAGGGTCCTGGCAGGAAGGTACAAGCCACTATGTCCAGGCCAGCAGAGCAGGCCTCTGTTGATTTCCTGGCATTGTAAAGATTCTGGCTCCTTGCCACAGCATCTTGCAGAAAATGATTTCTCAGAATTGAATGTTCCTCCAGGGATGTGTGAGTATTTTAAATCAAAGAGTTGTAAAGTGAGCACAAAGCCATTCTGGACGGAACTCATTTCATTTGAATAGCAGCCCATCTACATTTAGTAAAGTTTTTAATTTTTATTGTTTTTTTTAAAACTACGTACACACTGTGCCGTTATGGAAAATAGAAAGAAAATACCATCTGTAAGCTTATTACCCAAGTATAGCAGTTTGATCATCCTGTTCCCAACTTTATATTTTTATTTTCTTATTTATTATAATAATAATAAAATGATAATAATAGCATTCATTGACCTTTTTGTTGTTGTTTTTGGTTATGCCACTTAATCTCTATTAGAATCCATGGCATAGGTTATTATTGTCTTGTAGGACAGACGAGAAAACTCGGGCACGGAGTGGTTGTCCAAGTTCAAACTGCTGGTGAGTGATGGGTCTTAAACTCTGGCAACTCTGTGGATTCCTTCTTGACCACGACATTATTGCTTTGTATTGTTGTGAGTATAGCCAAGTCAATAGACTAGAATCAAATTTTTTCAATTATACTAAAGAGGCTGTTGTTATGAAATTTGAAATTTAGATGTTGATTTCAGGAGCACTGATAGACAAAGTAAAACATTATAGCTTTTAACATGTAAGTGAATTAACCATTTAAACCTAGCATTTTCTTTCCCTTATTCTACTTACAGTGTATAAAATAAGGTCACATATAAAATACAGATTATATATTATATAAATGCACATCTACATACATATGGACACAATACTCTAAAAACATCATGGTGACAGGACTGTGTCTTTCTTATTCATGGCTATGCACCAGTGACAGACATGTAGCATCATCTTTTCATTCATTCATTTGTTCAGTGAATAATTATACCAGTTAATCTGTTTCACATTTTTCTCTGATATACTTAGTAACTCTTTCCTCAAAATTCCTAGTTCAAAATAATGTTAATATATTTAACAAAATGTTTCTGTCTTCAGTGGGTTTGGGAAACATTGGTTAAAAAACAGTGAAATACTTTTCTATGTGGCCTAATATGCATTGTGAATTTATAATATACATCTTTTCCAAAACTTATTTTTGAACATGTAACTCTTCTTTTTCCTTTTCTTGGATTAGTAAGGAGACTAGAATTTTACTGAAGACACTTTTGGAAACACTGATCTAGAACTTCCTTCTTCCATAACTCCAATATTAGTTTCTCTGCTTATCTTTTTGAACTCAGCTTGAACTGCTGTTTAGCCAAACAGGGTCTTTAAAATAACCAGATGTTGTATGATTATTCATCAGTATTGTCTTGTTCCAAGTTGAATAGTTCAGATTATTGAAACAAGTAAAACAAGGCCCCAGGCACTATAAAAATAATGTCCAAACCTGATTTAATATGAAAACAAATACTATCAGGAGAATGGTGGAGAAATAAAAATTAAAATGGTTGATTTTTTTTCATACTGCCAAATAAACTTTTTTTCTGGGACATTTTTAAAATTGGTAATTTGCTATAACAGATTATTTTCATTGCATATGAATACTATTTACCTACATTCTAATTTTGGTCTATACCAGTCACAAGCTGCAGAGAATTCTTGTTTCTTTTTTGTGGACATTATTGAATACCTGCATTAATTTTGTATAGTTATTTCATGTCATTTTCAAAGGGCCCTCTTTATATCATATGATTGTCTAAGTCCTGTTTCAAAGTTGAAACTTTTTCAATTCTAGTTGGGTCCATAGAAACACTTCAATAAGAAAAGTATCATCTTTCTCTGCATTAAGAATTTCTGAAAACTGGCTACCTTTGAATCTTTAAAGCCAAGAAGACTAACTGTATAGACTTACCTTTTATCAGTTTCAATAAAGTAGAAAGAATAGACCTCAGTTAGCGATGGCTAAATAATGAATACACACATATAAAGAAGCGCCATGCCTGACACTCCTGAACCTAGCTCATGTGAGGCTATAGCCTGTATATAGTATTTTTAATCATTCAAAAGATAAACATTTCTACACTTATTCAGTCAACAGAGTTCAGGTCTAAGACCATCTGGGCTTTTAGCTACTTTTAACCAGATATCAAGAGAGGAAAGTAAAATTGCAAAGGACCTTAATGAAACCTTTTTTTCTTAGAAAACTATATTTTGATTTTCCAAAGTATAATTTTAAAAAGTTGAAAACATGACTGTCATACAAACGTAGGCACACATCAGAGACCTGTTCATATATTCACGAGATAACGTACAAGATGGAGATGCTCTTGCTTCCAGGTGCATTCTGAGGGTCTGAATATTCACAAGCATTTGGCAAGAATGTTAGCATCAGATTGTTAGGTTTGACGCAGAATAGGTCAAAGTTGTACAAGGCAATAAAACTATACCATCGAGGTTATGCTTTCCTCCTTACAGACTGGACAAAAAGTACAAGAGAACTTGTAACTCTACAGTGTCTGGGATCCAACCCCTAAGGAACAGCAAAGTCAAGCAAAAGTACATTTTCTGAGAGAATTAAGTGGTCCTTGGGGTGGGCCTCTGAAACAATGTCTCAGTGTGACACTGAAAAGTCGTGCTTTCCCCCTGATTACCAAGTTTTGAGTAATGTTTCTAATTATCCAAAAATAAAAATTTGAGTTTTTTAAATTATAAATTAAAACTCATCTACTTATATAGTTTGGACTAAAACCCACCATCTCAGCTGCTTCTGAGAGTGGTGGAGAGATTAAAAAAGTGTGGGATTGGATCTTCTTAATTCAAAATTCAAAATAAGCATCTTTCAGCCCTGGCTGGTGTAGCTCAGTGGATTGAGCATGGGCCTGTGAAGCAAAGGGTCACTGGTTCGATTCCCGGTTGGGGCATATGACGGGGTTGCAGGTCAGGTCCCCAGGAGAGAACACATGAGAGGCAACCACACATTGATGTTTCTCTCCCACTCTTTCTCTTTCCCTTCCTCTCTCTCTAAAAATAAATAAATAAATAAATATTTTTTAAAAAGCAAGCATTTTTCACAGATGACTGTTCATTCCATATCAAGGTCAAGCTGACGGGAGAAATGAACAATGGAAAGAGGGCAGGACAAGCATCTCCAGGATGAAGCAAGTGGGAGCTGACTGCCTTCCCTTCCCCCAACAGGGCTGCTTTTGTTTAAAGGGGATAGCATTTGAGGGTGCTATTTCTCATTCTTTGTAAAGGTGCTTGGAAGCTGAGCTCAGGCGGGCTGCCTGGGCGTGGGAAGCCCCACCTCTTGCACAGTCCCCCCTCACTCACCAGCTAATGCCTGGAATAAATTCTCTACTCGCCCTGCGTGGGTTCATTCACAGCTCTGTTGTCCCGGGGCCTGGCGCTTCCTATGAGGGACTGAAATAACAGCATGCAGTCAGATTGGGGGTGACGCTGCGAGCCCTCCTTCAGAGGCTCCGCTTCTCCCCGGGCAATACGTATACAACAGCACACAAATTTAAAAAAAAATAAAATAAAACTAAAACAGCAGCCATGTCCCCGCTCCCTTCTGGTTCCCTCCCGGCTTTTTCTGAACGTAGGATGAAGCTCTGTAAGCTTCCATCTCTAGAGGGGTAGCTCTGCGAAACTGGTAAGAGACGTCTGCAAGAAAGCAAGTCCCCGGAGGATTTCAGCACCTAGGCAGAAACAGTCGGGCTTTCCTATTGCCAGCCCCGGGGGTGGCTGGCACTGAGAGGCCTGGATTAAACGCAGCTCGGGGCTGGTAAGGTTGGATAGCGCGGTAACTCTCCAGGTGCTCCCAGGTCCCTGCTCGGAGGAGCACCCCGCCCCACCCAGATCTGTCCTTTCAGGCTCGGGGGCTGCTGGGCTTTGTGGTTCGCCCAGCGTCTGGGCCCCTGCTGGGGGTGTCGTTACGAGCATGTGCAGACAGCAGCCCAAGGTAGAGCGAGCGTGCCGGGCGAGCCCTGAGATTTGCCTTGCAATGCCATGTTTGTGTGTGTGCTCTAACTCCCGGAGAGCGATCAGGGAGGCGGCTCCCCCGCCCGACTTGGCTGATGTTTTCTTGTTTCTGTTTCAGCCTTCAGGATAATTCCTTCAGCAGCACCGCTGTAACAGAGTAAGTGATTCTTGCCATTAAAATAAGACTTGCATGCTTTTCTCCGGAAGCAACTATCATGAACATACTCTCTACTGTCCCCAGCCACTCTTCATATTAGACGCATTGTCTCCTGTAATCTGGGGCTGGGGAGGTGCTGACTGATGGGGCCCAGAAATCTTTACAGGTTCAAATTAGCCTTTGAGCAGCAGCTTGAGAGATATTAAAACAGACTGATAGCTTGCTGGAGCTCACTGCAGTAAGATAGATATGTGCTCTTGGAGCTCGGATTTAAAAAAACCTATTTGACATGTCATACATCTCATAAAGGAAGCTCTGCTGTATTTTGCCAACATTGGTGTCAGTTTTCATGGAGTGTGTTGTATACATTGACAACAAATAGGAGATGGCTGTGAGCTGACTTGAGTTGAATTCCAGCATGTGATAAACAGACTAAACTTATCCTCACCCTCTCTTGTCCACAGAGTCTTAAGACACAGCAGAGTAAACTTTTCTTGTATGCTCTTTTGTCATTTTTGTCTTCTGACTTCAAAGATCTGGCTATAAGAGGAATGAGTCATCTCCTCCTATGGTTAAAGTGTTGATTGCGGTGGCTAACACCATTTAAACGTAGAATGAAGGAGTGTAATATTTTACTCCAGGCTAGCAGGCACAATATTTTTTTATTAGCTATTTATAGTTCATGATGTAAATTTTTGTCATCTCTTCATTAATATGTTTTTCTAGTACTGTACTATACATATATGTTAAAAATTGATAGTACATTGTGCTACAAATGCCTGTAATTTATATCTAATTTACATAAATACATATATGCAAGGACCATCTAGACTTTATTTAACCATTCTTTTCTGTAGGCTAACTCATGATATTTACTTCTGGGACCTTTTGGTAGCAGTCACTGTAAACAGTTTTTTTAGGAAAAAGGGTATATAAGCTGTTATACCCAACTATGATAAGAAAACGCTGCAAGTTTAACAGAGAAGGCCCAGTAACTTGGGAGCTGTTTGCTAAAGTTTCCCAACAGGCAGGTAAATATGGGACTAGGTATTTTGTGAGTTTTAAGTCTTACCATTGTCATGGTAACTTGGTGCTGAAGGGATAAAATCCTACAGGACTCTTGAGGCCCTCTTGTTTTCCACATACTTTTGTTTCTCTGGAATTGCTCCTCTCTTAGTGTTGAGCTCTGGGCTTAGGTGGAGTCACTTAAAAAACAAAAACAGGGTTGACTTTATTTAGAAGATGCAATATAAAATACTCATGGGACCTATATGCTGCTAGTGAGATGGCCTGGTAATGTGTGCCACATTGCATTTTCTAAAAGCCTGAAAGAAGGGGAAGAGGCCTGCCAAAGTAGGCTGGCCAAAAATGAGGTGAGACTGCCTGGTTCAGGTGCACAGGTACTGCTCCTCTTCCTTTTGCTGTGTTTCTAAGGGCCGAGTGCTTTCTGAGCCTGCTTCTTGTGAGCCTGGTGTGTCCAGATCCCCAGGGTCAGCTACAGGACTAACAGCTTTATAATGGAGACAATTAGTTCCAGATTTCACATGGACAACTTTTTTTTTGGTAAAGGTTTTATAGTAAAATGCTGGGGAAAGTCTGGTACCTTGTCTTTGGCCACTCCCCAAGGAATTCTGATTGCATAAGATTCTGTTGTTGTTTTCAGAGAAGTGACAGTGATTTATTTTAAAAAGCACCGAGTGACAATTGTAATGCCATCTGGCTAATCTGAAAATCTAAGGAGCATATTTGAAACGTACCAAAAGCTTCATAGGTGTAATACAGCACAAAATAGGATTATTTGAAACTAGTCATTGTTTAATAGAACATTTTCTCCTCCTCTCAGTAATATGAACCATTTTCCTTGGCTCTTTGGGGAGACCCCAAAGCCAACAGTACCAGGATGCACTATCCTGAGACATAGATGCAGTAGGTGCTCAGTAAATGCTGGGGTATGGACTTGCCATACATAGAGAAGGGGCTTGCCTTTCTTATGTTTTGGATACAAGACAATTTCTCTACCTCCTGTACCCTTGTACTTCTTCCTACCCACACTAATTTATTTTCTTTAGTGCCTGAAATTCCACCTAGACATGATATTTTTTTTGGATTAAGGCCTCTGGTGATGACTCTTATTAAAATAGAAATTAAAACGTCTGTGCCCCTGGGAGGTAGATTCAAGTTGTCATTATTCCTTTAATATAAATTATGTCATCAGATAGTCTGTCTAACCTAATAGAGTTCCACTTGGCCAGTTGAGGGTCTTATGAGGGTCAAATGGAAGGGGAATTAGGAGGGACTCAAGGACAGATTTTATTCTCTTCCCAGTTTTTCCCAAGCCTGGCACTGTCTGTGCAGCTGTGGACCAATTCAATTTCTTTTTCTACCCAAATTTCCAAGATCAGAGTGGCCTTGGCCTTTCCCTTCTGTATCTACAGTGCTCCTTCATCTATAATTTTTCCATGGTCATTTCCTATGCTGTCCTGGCAAACCTGCTATTTGATGTTTTAAATTGTATTTATTTATTTTAGAGAGAAGGGAAGGGAGGGAGAAAGAGAAGGAGAGAAACATCAACATGTGAAACATTGATGGGTTGCCTCTTGCATGCCCCTAACTGGGGACTGGGCCCACAACCCAGGCATGTGCTCTGACAGGGAATCAATCCGGCGACCTTTCACATTGCAGGCTGACGCTCGTTCACTGAGCCACAGCAGCCAGGGCAATCCTGCTATTGGAAATGAAATCTGGCCAACAATGAATTCTCACTTAGCTATCAGTGAATTAGTTATCTTCTGAAACAATGCTTTTCAAAACCAACTGATCATCAGTATCAACTGGGGAAGGGGATTGGGGCTTGCAAAAAAATCCAACTTCTGAGGCTTTATCCCAAAGTGGAAACCTAGAATGGGCAATTATATTGGAGTCAGCTCAGTGCTGGTCTGAGTATTGTAAACCTTTAGGTTAGTGTTAAACTTTTTAGGAGCATAGTAGTTAAATGAAGGGAAGGGCAACTGGTTTTAAAATTCACATTCTTGGGCCCTACCCTCAGAAAGTTGTTGTAGCAGGGGTGCAGTGGGGGTGAGGCCTGAGCCTGCTGTTTCAGTTCAACACTCCAGGTAGCACTAATGCACACAGTTCTGGGGAAACACTGTGAGACCTCCTGCAGGGTTCCAGGCTGCACCTCTGCAACTTTGCCCTCAGGGAACATGGTGCTCCAGGGTGAATGGCAGTCCTCTTCCTGAAACAACTGCATTTTATCTAATAACCAACCTGAGGCCTCTCTTCTTATTTACTGCAAGTCAAACAAGAGAACCTTTCATGGGCTTGTCTGTTACCACCATCATTCTAAGTACCAAGTTTTCCTCCCTCTCCTGTGGACCTCCTGGAATGACACTGAAGAGACGATTGGGTGGGCTTAGTGTGGTCGAGCAGAGTCACTGCTGTACACCTTGGATCCCAGGCGATTCCTTAACCTCTTTTGCCAAGGCAATTTCCACTTCATTGTCAGGCTTTATTGCAATAACGTGAAAGAGAAGATGAGCTTTGAAGTACCGTGTATTTCCTCTTGTTTGTGATTGATAGAGGGAGCAAAAGTCTGAGCAGAGAAAAAGCCGACAACCCTGAGCATTTCACAAAGACATAATTGAAAGGACAAATTATCCACATATTGTCGAGGCAACCACAAATTAAAAACGCTGGGACTTACAATCTAGTTGATGAGAACGTCAGAGGAAGTCATTTAATAGAGGTGCTGCTCGCATTTTTCTTTTTACTACAAACAACGGTAAGAAAAACATTTTATAATGCAGTCAAGCACCCACATATAGACATGATTTATTCAAACAAGTTTTGTGTAAAGACACTGAACTCTTACTATTTTGACGTTTTCTACTCTGTTTATCTAACAACAATAACAACAAAATGCTGGTAGCTGCCATATAATTTTAAGACCCAACAATAGGCCACAGCTTACAGTTTGAAAAACAGTGTGCTAGAAGATACCCAATTTTGGAAGAAGATCCTTAAAGAGATCCATCTTTCAATTTCTGTGTTGGGTTGTAATCTAGAAGAGAATGCCATGCCCAAGACCAGTTCGGCGCTTGGTCAGAACTGACTTTCTTCCGGGAGCGGGACATCTAAATACGGGTTCTCACTGTGGAATCCAGTTTTATGACTGGGCCAGTTATACACATTGCAGGGGCTGGTGGGCAAGGAATCAATAGAACAACCAGAAAAAGAGATGTTAATTGAGTAGAACTTCACAGTCTTCATCAAAAAAGGAAAACCCAGTTGAACTAAAAGAGCTTGTACATGTGTGCCAGGTAAGCAGCGGGGAGGTCTGTTTCACTGCTGTATCTGTGAGCGAGGAATTGTGTTTCTTTGTGTGGCAACTGTAATTGTTCAGTAGGCCTTAAAATTGGATCAGCTACTTAGGGCTGGCCTCATACTTCAGAAAACATCTGCAACTTTCTCAGTTCTGGTGCTGAGTTTCCATTTTTAACTAGTTGCACTTTGAGAAGAAAGGTTAACACATGTAACAAGGGAGAGAAAAATAAGTCCTTGCCAAATTCCCAAACAGTAGGTATTGTTGGGCTCTAGGGTTGAACCTCTGGTTGAACCCTAGTTCTTTGGAAGCAACAATTCTAGATTTCTGTTCTTCATTGATCTTTCTGCTTAGGCAGGTAACTTTTATTGGGAAATGTTTTTGTTCAGATTAGGAAGCTCAGATAATCTAAGTGAATGCCCCAAATGGAAGAGAACAAGGCAATACTTGTGAATTTAACTGTTGTTTTCCAAGAGATGGACAGAGTGGGTTACCAATGGTCCAAAGACAAGAAAGCAAGGACATTTAGTTCATTTCATTAAGAAGAGCATTTTGTTAAGTCACTCGATTTTGTTTAACAGCCAGTGCAAGCAAATATTTCATCAGGTGGAGAGGGATAGAGTCAGTAGGTGGCCTTTGTTTTATTCTGTACAAAACTGTAATTTAAAAGAGATAGTTAGGGAAGAATATGGATCTTTCATCAATTTGTTATATGGGTAAATTATAACCATTGCTGGTAAGGAATATTTAACAATTTTAAATGATTTCATATAGTATAAACACTATATTATAGTTATATTTATGGATATAGATATTTACTTATTTTTGCTTACTCATGACATTGTGAATCTCTCAAGCAGGGCTCTGGTCTTTTTCAACTTTGTGTCCTTTGGAAAATGTGCTACTCAGAGTGTGGGTCCGCAAATGGTTTGTGGCTTGTCTGAGACAAGAACAGTATAGAGATAGGGAGTAAGCATTTAATAACATTTGTAGGAATTTGACACTCCTGTGACAGTTTTACAAAAGTATCTATCTGTAGTGAATCGGAAATAGAAAACCGACTGGTCAGTCCTAAGTTCTACGGAGTTTGAAAAGCACAGCTCCGATGCTTAATGCAGTACTTGGAAGTCAATGCATGCTCAATAAATGCTTGCTAAGTTATATCAGGGACCGGACTAGCTAATGTGCCAGAGTCAATGACTCCATCCAAGCACTCATTGAGCATCTATTCTGGGGCAGTACTGTCAGCACTGTGGCAGCGTATCTAGAAAAAGAAACTATACTCATTTCGTCTCATGGAATTAACTAATTAAAAAGATCTCAGAGATGCAAAATAATTACACAGCAGTATGAGGCAAGACAGAGTTGGTTACCAAAACCTCTTAGTGAAGAGTAAACATTTACATATTAAAGTAGAAATGTGGCATGTGGATGAACTTGACTAGGAAGGTTCCAGAGCTCATGACACCTGACTTGGGCAGTGAAGGATAAGTAAGAGTTGAAGATAAAAAGGCATTTTGGGGCAAGATAGAGACATAGGTAAACACGGCTCACCTCCTCACACAACCACATCAAAAGTTACAACTAAACTACAAAACTGAAAAAATTGAGCTGTATGGAAGTCCAACAACCAAGGAATTAAAGAAGTCACATTCATCCAGACAGGTCAGAGGGGCAGATACGTGGAGATGTGGAATGGGCAGTCCTGCACCCACCTGTGGCAGATAAAAATCGGGAGGGATACCTTTGGAGTGAGGAATCCCAACCCCAGACCAGACCATGCAGCTAGAAGGGCACCAGTAGCATATGGGCAGAAACTGAAGTGTCTGGCATCAGGATAAATGCTGGGGGACAGCTTCCTCTTGGATAAAACTCCAGAGGCCAGGCAGCTGCATTGTCCCCTTTCTGAGCCCTCCCTCACGCAGAGCCACAGAATGGCAACACCACATTGGAGACTCCATCAGCCTGATTCACACAGGTTACCCCACTCTGATGATTACCTACAGCTCCACCCCATCCAACTTACTGGTGCACTTTTCTACAATAGGCCATGCTACCAAGACGGGGAATCAAAGCAGCTCTACCCAATACATAGAAACAAACACAGGGAGAGTTCCAAAATGAGGAGACAAAGAAATATGGCTCAATTAAAAGAACAGAACACATCTCCAGAGAAAGAACTAAACAAAATGCAGATAAGCAATCTATCAGATGCACAGTTCAAAACAGTGGTTATTAGGATGCTCAAGGAACTCACTGGGTACTTCAACAGCATAAAAAGGACCGAGGCAGAAATGAAGGTCACACTAAGTGAAATAAAAGAAGATTTACAGGGAACCAACAGTGAAGTGGATGAATCAAGAATGAAATCAATGATTCGGAACATAAGGAAGAAAAAAAACATTCATTCAGAATAGCAAGAAGAAAAAAGAATCCCAAAAAAACCCCAGGATAGGCTAAGGAGCCTCTGAAACAACCTCAAATGCACCAACATTCAAATTATAGGTCTGCTGTAAGGAGAAGAGAAAGCAAGAAATTGAAAACTCATTTGAAAAAAATAATGAAAGAAAAATTCCCTAATTTGGTGAAGGAAATAGACATGCAAGTCCAGGAAACACAGAGAATCTCAAACAAGATGGACACTGAGGACCACACCAAGACACATCATAATTAAAATGCCAAAGGTTAAAGATAAAGAGAGACTCTTAAAAGCAACAAAGAAAAGAAGACAGTTACCTACAAAGGAGTTTCCATAAGCCTGTCACCTGATTTCTCAAAAGAAACTTTGCAGGCTAGAAGGGAATCAGGTGAGGTATTCAAAGTGATGAAAAGCAAGGACCTACAACCTGGATTACTCTATCCAGCAAAGCTATCATTTAGAATGGAAGGGCAGGTAAAGTGTTTATCAGGCAAGGTAAAGCTAAAGAAGATCATCACCAAAACATTATTATGTGAAATGTTAAAGGGATTTATTTAACAAAAAGAAGAAGATCAAAACTATGAACACTAAAGTGGCAGTAAATTCACAACTATAAACAATTGAAAGTGAAAAACAAACTAAGCAAACAAGTAGAACACAAACAGAGTCATAGATATGGAGATCATTTGGAGGGTTATCAGTTGGGAGGGGGAAGGGGGGAAATGGGGGAAAAGGTGCAGGGATTAAGAAGTACAAATTGGTAGGTACAGAATAGACTGGGTGATGTTGAGAATAGTACAGGAAATGGAGAAGCCAAAGAACTTATATGCATGACCATGGACATGAACTAAGGGGAGGATTGCTGGAGGGAATGGGGGGTACTGGGTGGAGGGGGGCAAAGGGAAAAATTGGAACAACTGTAATAGCCTAATCAATAAAATATATTTAGAAAAATAAAAGAAAACGTATTTTTTGGCTGGAGAGTGATGGAGTGATGTGGGGGTGGCTGAGAACAGGCACACAGAGACTCCGTCCTACACTAGAGTGACAGAATGTTTCTACTCCTGGTTCCCTTGGACTGTGGAGCACTGTAGATTGTTCAGTATTTTCATGAGGTTACTACAGAAGTTTTGTAAAAAAGAAGGGGGGTCAAAACAGTCTGGAGGATAATGGAGTAAGCGTAATGGGAGCTGGCGTTTTGGGACTGCTGAACAAAGGAAATGCCAAGAGGTGTGTAGTGGAGTCTCTTTTGAGGCACAAATCTTGGTCTCAGGTGTCCCCTCAAGTGCTGTGAACACTTAGGTCCTTGCTAAGATCTTGTTAGCTTCGGTGAAACACAGAGGTAGAGGGAAAAAGAGCTTGCCTCTGGTTCTGAGCTTTTAAACTCATGTGAAGTGACATCATTAATATCATTACCTGGTGGACATGTTGGGAATCAGAGCTGATTTGGGAGAGAGCGGGGAGTGTTTATTATTCTGTTCTTTAGTATACTGTGCTAATCTGTGGTTCTGGACTACAGCTGCTTCTGCCGCAGTGCCAATTGTTTCTGACGTGGTTTTGTTTCTTCTCGCAGGAGTGAGGAAGACATAGTCATCTCTGTACATGACGACCAGACTGATTGCTCCAGTCTCAGGTATGACCCACTATCGCTTCGTGCTTAATTATGAAGGACAGAAACCATCTGGGTCAGGGGTCTATAGCATCTTTTTGAATTATAATCATTCGTTTTTGTGTCTCACTTTTTCTAATAGATTATCAGCTCTTAAAGGAAATTTTATCTTGTCCACTTTTGAATATCCCGTCCTCACCTCCCTGCCATCCAACCTTAGCATTCAGGACAGTGCCTTTTATATGGGGAATGCTCAATAAGTGACTATTGGATTAAACATTGATTTGCCCATCTCAGTATTCCCATTATAAACCTTAAGGAAGAGGTTCTAGATTTAGTCACCAAGGAAGTCATTGAGTGTCAGAAGTATGGTCTTGGTCGTCAAGGTGGTTCATGGTATGATAGCAAAACCTTCATGCTTAACCATTTCTCCACGTTCACTTCATTTCCAGCACTTTCACATACATTTTATTGTGTGATCTAAACAGGTGAAAGGAGGCTGATATTTCCCTCCTCATACTGTGGATGGGGAAACTGAGGCTCAGAAGGATTACGGCACCTCTGAGATAACATAGCCACTATGAGGCAGAATTTGGAATTTGTCTGACTGTGAAGTCCACTTGTTGGATAACATACATCGTCAGGCTTTGGGGTAGGGAAAGACAAATCAATCCCTGCCCCCAGAATTTAGTCCACTGGAGGAGGTAGGCAAAAATAATAGATGATGATGCCACAGTGCATTAAGTACTCTTTTACTAGAGGTAAACAGAGGGTTCACTTAAAGATATTGAGGAGCCCGGAGATGTTTCTGGGATGGATTCCTGAGGAAAATTACACACGGCACAAGACTTTTGTGTGTGTGGGGGGGACTTAAAGCTAAGAAAAAGATGATGCCATCAAGCAGAGGGAACAACTTACTAGAAAACCAACAGAAGGTGGAAAAATTGTTCAAATCAAAGGAACATCAAGCAGTTTAGGATGTCAGGAATCGGTAGAGCTGGGTGGGAGTGAGGAGGCCAGGCGTGGCAGGAAATGAAGCTCCAGAGATAAACAAAGACCCATTTAAAAGCGTTTGTGTACCTTGCTAAGGAGTTTGGAATTTATCCTGCAGGTATGGGAAGACTAAAAAGAGGCCTCAGTTTTTTCTTTGCAAATAATTACTTGCATAAGTCTTGTGAGAGTAACAATAGCTCCCATTTATTGGGTTGTGTCCTTGAATCAACTTTCTATGGTAGGCATTTCACAGAGACTATTACCTCTGCAGGGTAGAGATAACATCCTTCTTATACACAGGGGGCAAGTAGTGGCAACTGATGAGTGGGGGGATCCTTTCAGCTCTTGTGCTTTTCAGAACATCATGATCATTCTCAGTGATGAGTGATCCCATTAAGTAGAGGCATAAATTACAGAACCTGTGCTTTTCTGTTTTGTGGATTCTGAGAAACCATGAATAGGTTGGAAATATATATATATCTAAAGATGACTTTTGCACTCAGGTTTTATATTTATGTAATGAGAGAGAGATGCTTTTTGCTCGGCTCACCCACCTTTTTTGCTTTTCAAGTCAAGGAGGCAAATGAGATGAATAAATTTTGGGTACCTTGAAAATATAATACAAACACAAAGTTTCAGGTATTATTTTAGGACTGAATCTATCAAAAGTCATTTTAGATTTGAAAAGTCACTTTGTTTCTTATTTTCAGGTGTTCTAGAACCCTCCTTGCATGAGGAGCATTTAGGTTCCTGTAGAGGCAGCTGTCCTTCCTTTGTCTCTCACCTGGGAACCTACAGTGCAAGGATGAATATTGTTTGTTTTTAGCAAGCTGTCAGGGAGAAACATTTTCCCTTCTTTTCTTCTACAGTTTTTGGCTGGTCTAATAGTTGAATTCACATATGGCAGATTAAAAGGAGAAAAACAAATTTAACTTTGTGCATATGGGAACCTCAAAGATATGAGATGCTTAGGCAGTCAGGTAATTGAAGCTTATATTCTCTTCTGAGCTAAGGAGAAGGGCAGGGTTCGGGGGTCTCAAAGGGGAGGAAGACAGTCCCCAGGAAGATGAGAAGAGCAGTTCTGTAGTAAACAGATATTTGCCAGGCCGTGCAGATCAGTCTCTGATATAAAAGTTATCTTTGGGATTAGCTCTCTCCTGCTACAGGCCCTCAGTGTAAGTTCTTTTAGAGAGAGAGTTAAGGGGAATGTAGAAAGCTCTTCTGGAGTCTCTTGTCGGGCCTTGATCGTCTGCAGTTCGAAATGATCAGCATGCCAAAGCGGCGCACGGTAGGGTCATGCAGTCTGCTGTCCCTCAGAGAAAAATGCCGTTCAAATAACTAGTGTAGTTTCAACTGACAGTTTAGTTGTGAATGAATGTAAGAGAAAATCAGGGTCACTGGCACTGATTTTTTTTTCAGTTACTAATACTGAAAAATTATTTCATTTGTTTGGTTCTCCTTTGCCAGATAACACTAAGTTTGACCTTGTTACTGGACAGGGGTCTGTCCCTGAGCTGGCCTTCCTAGGGCCAGCTGTAGTGAGTGGGTTCTTGACGTCATGTAGGAAAGACTTCACAGCATGAGTCCAGGTGAATATGAGGGTACGTTTGTTTAAGCTGGGGACAGTGAAATAGGGAAGGGCTTAATGTAGAAGAAGCAACAGGAGAGCCTTAGCTGAGCTGCCTTAGGTCACTGAGAAGTCAGAGAAAATGGGCTTTGGGGACAGGTTCAGAGGAGTAGCCTAGACAAGCTGCCAACCCATTGCCTTAGAGTTTCAGAGATAAGTGCCTGTGAAGAAGGAAGTGGGGGAGGGGAGATGAAGGAAAGGGAATGGCGAAGGCTGCTCCCAGAGGGAGAGCCAGAGCTAGCTAGCTAGCTAGCTGGTTCCTTTGTCTTGAGGTTTTTAACCTCACTCTCGCAAGTGGGAATCTTAGGGGAGGTCTCAGGGGTGGGTCTCAGTAGAATATTAATCAGTTCTCCAGGTGTGCCCATTCAAGGTCATGGTCTCCTCTGATTGGTCAGTGACAGGGGGAGTCTTTGTTCTTTGCAGTTGGTTCTGGGCATCCTTACCTGGTTTTGCTGCTTTTCCTGGCCTGGAGCTGAAACAGAACTGAGGCCTAGATGTTATCTTTAGGGAGGTGACCTTTTTTGTATCTGGCTGTAAATTGCTCAGCCATTGTGTTCCACAATCTGTCTCAGTTTCCCTGTTCCACTTGCCAAGAAATTTTCCTAGCTTCTTACTATCCTGTCTCAACCTGAGTCTTAAGCTTAACTCTTCTCATAGTTTTGTTTGCACACCTTGCCACCTGCATTCTGGTCATGCTCCAGACCTCCTATCTTGATGTTTGCTTTGATATTTTCCCAGAAACCAACTGGAGCACATCCTCCCGATACCAGTTTAGTGAACTGAATGCCTCTTATTTGCAAAAAGATACTTTGAACAGTGGACATAGAAACCCTTCCTTTGTTGGTCTTGTCTCTTGGCTTTATGTATCCTTGAGTCACGAGGAATTGCTTCCTGACCTTGCCAAAATCTCTTATGTAGTGAGTGCTTCCAGGGGGAAGCAGGAGAGTACAACACCAGCTGGCCACTCCTAACTAGTGCTTGATGATTGCCAGTGGGTTAAGGATGATGATGTCGATTGTATGAAGAAATGCCTCATTTAGTTTTGTCTGTGGTGTTTGCTGGATTCTTAACAAAATAAGAAAACAAAATGCATCTAGATCTAAGACAGCTAAGTAACTTCAATAATAGTGTTATTTTGTCACTGTTTTTGAGGAAATTGAAATGGCAGGGTGACGTAATATTGAATTTGATTGGTGAGTGAACATTAAAAGCGCCATCCCAGCACGGAATGTATGCTGGCGGCGCTAGCCCATTCCATCTTCTCCAGCAAGTCCACGCTGACAGAACCCAGAGAACGGGACTGTTGACTTTGCATTAAGGACGTTGTTCAGATGGCTTGGTTGGGAACGATTTGACCCTTGTCTCATATTTAATTGGGGTAGTATGTATCCTATTAAAATCGACCACATTTAACTTTGGAATGTGTCTGAAAGTTGTAGAGAGGTGATTATAGACTTGTCAGTGAGGAGAAAGCACCATGCCTGAACCAAGGACACATGCATGAGAGACTGGAGACCTCCCTGACCACTCAGGTCTGGGTGAGTCAGCCCTTCTATTCAGCACTTTATATAATCTCTAGGTTTTAGAATCTTAATCAATGAAGGTGGGATGACATTATCTGACCTGAATAGATTATTATTAAAATATGATTAAAAATATGATATGTGTGATAGCTTCTTAAAGTAGAAGACTAAAAAATATGATTGTATGTACAACCTTACTACTACAAAAAGTATGTATTCATTAGCAAGGATTGGAAGGGAATTTAGAGTAATCTAAGGAGTGAAATCCACATTTCTCAAATCCTGGCTCCTGTGACACTGGCTTGGTTGACACTATAAATGTTGTTGCTAGGTCCGTATAAATAGAGCAGCAATGAGTATGGCCAGTTCCTCTTTCCCGCAGCAATTCATTACTTTTTGTGGTGCTGTCTAAATTGAGTCTTTCTTGTTTTAGAGATGAAGACAACAAAGAAAATTACCCCAACGCTCAGGCTCTTCTAGAGGAGCCCGAGCCGTCCCGGGAGCCCCAGCATGTAGAGCAGACCGTGCTGGTGGACGGCGTGCTGCGACCCAGCATGGGCAACTTCAAGTCCAGGAAACCCAAGTCCATCTTCAAAGCAGAGAATGGGAAGAGCCACGGAGAAAGTCAGGTAATGGGTCCACTCCTCCGGCCTTTTACAAGATAGGTGCTTCTCAGGCAAGGGCACTGTTCTGGCAAATGTTTTGAGTGTGTTGTTTTGCAGGAGGTGATCAACGTGACTTGCCATTGTGCGTATTTGCT
>PVKM010020394.1:0-23400 GCA_004027735.1 Carollia perspicillata | reverse complement strand
AGCCTGCTGAAATTACAGAACATAAGCGAAGATTAATGAGGCCTGAAAATGTGGGGTCCCACAGTCTCCAAACCACGTGCAAGGTGTCTCACCTCAGCTCTCTCCGCATTGAACAGCTGCCCATGTTCAAGGCAAGCAAAATTGAATTTGTTCCTGCTTTGATTCAGAAACCTTTTAGTAAAATCTACACCAAAAGATTTCGTTTTAAAAAATAACTTTTTTGGCTCCTGTACAATAGTGGTTGGCCTTGTCTTTGGTCCTAGATTACAGGGTGCCCATGAGTTGGTGTGTGTGGTCTGAGGCTGTTTCCTAGTTTCCTTCCTAATCTGAGTGATACAGGGCCAAAATCTTATACAGAGCCCCATTTCTTAGGGTATAACAGTCAAAATCAGAGACATGGCATAGCTTCATTTCTCTTTCCTCATTGCTTTATCCTGCTAGAGATAGAATGCTTTGGGTGGTCAGGGAGCTTTGAAAGTTTGCAATATCTTTGATAAAGAAAACAGTGATTGCAATAAAAAATATTTCCTTGAATTAATTCTCCATTCCTGATTGTTGCTGGTGCCACATAGCTATTCCAAGTAGACATGAAATAAAAATGGTTTATTCTTAAATTTAGATAGGTACAGGTACACAAAACTGATGCACTATGATAAGGACTTTATGTATTTAATGTATCTTTTCTTGTTATTAGAAATGGGGCCCTGCTATAGGGGCTTCTAAAATGTTTTAGCATATATATATATATAGAGAGAGAGACATATAGACATATAGACATATAGACATATTTGTTTATATATATAACGATTCTTACAGGTTGAAATTCAACCTAGGATTTTTGGATTATCTGTCTCCTCTCCATAAACATTTATTAAGCTCAAATCATTCAAATGTTGGCTTATACAGAGATCTTTAGTGCTACACAAACATAGACCAATAATGTGCATATTGAAGACACCATAAATTCCAATTTAGAGCAGACATCACTCTGTGAACCATACGGTACAAGCAGTAAGACACATGAAGGCTGACTGCTTCCTCAGGTCATTTCATATAATTTCAGTGTGTTTAGTTCTCCTTTCAAGGGGACTTCACACTCATTACTCTCTGCCATTTTCTAGTGGCTCTAGAATACTACTTTGCCACATTTTCCTTCCCTTCTTCTCCCTTGTCTTCCCTTCCCCTTTTTGCTCTTCTTTCTCTCTCTCTTCTAGATACCTAACAGAGATGACACCAATCAGCAAGACTGTATATTTCATGAAACTTTTAACTCTTACACAGTCTGCTGATTTAGTGTATGTGGTGTGCAGTGTACATTTAATGATACTCAATATAATCACTGTTGTTCATATTTCTAAAGGCTTATATAATGTCAAGAATATTGTTTTAGAAATATAATAATTCCATTATCAAATATGAGAGGATATCTTCTTGAAAGTAAATGTACTCCAAATAATAAACCCCTTGAATAATTTTTGGTAAGAAATGTTGAGAAACTGTTAGACATACTAGTGCCTTTCCTTATTTTACAATTATAGTAATATAATAATATTTCCTGTATTTTCAAGAAAAGTTCTTTTCATTATCTGAGTTTGCATAAATATGTAAAAATAAAAAGACTGACAATTCTATATGTTATTCTAAACCAGTCTTTTTAGGACTGTATTTGGTTCATTAGGAGACACAACAAAAATTGTGTGTGTGCTTATAATTCTATTTAGTTTAGATATTTTTTAAAAATTTTATTTGAATAAACACATGATAAATTTACTTAAGAGGGATAATTAAAGGTAGGTATAGTCCTTACATTCATTGTTTTATTTTCCAGAAACCATTTAGCACACTATAAATTTTCTACAGCTAATTTGTTAAACATTCATCAATTTTCACATTTGGATCTGAGTCTAAGAAGAGTTTATTTTGATACATGGCTTGATAATCCTCATAGCTAGAGAAAGTTATGCAAACCCAAAAAAGTCATCATTGGCTGTTCTTATTTAAGATATTCATTTTTCAATGTCAGTCACAAACTATTCAAAGAACTTTGTTGGAATATTGGTAGTAAGTCAACATCTTTCTTGATATCTCCTGTATTTTTGAGCTGCTTGAACTCAGCTATGCTATGTGATCACAGGGTACACAGGCCAATGAAAGGAGCAATGTCAGTCCATAAAATAATGCTGATTTACTTTCATTTCATAAAAATATGTAATTTTAAAATCTAACATTTTCTTAAATACCTCAATAGAACACTTCACCCCTTCATGAGGAAATCAGACCCTCATAATCAACAAATCTTTACATCCTATGTTCTAAGTTTGAAAACTCAACTAATACAGAAACTGTTAACATGTGATACCCTTTGAGAAAAGCCCTGTGTCTTTAGAGATCTCAATGATTTACTCCTCAATACAAACAGCATCTCCCTTCACAGGTCCTAAATCTCCATGACAAATATTGTGACTTATTTTAAATACATGATGTCAGTTTTCTTCCAAATAGCCTTTTTGGACTCTGCTAATTTAGAAGTCTAAATAAAGTATGTGTTTTTCTCCTTTACTGGTGGAAATAGTGCCATAATTTCACACCCGCTCTTGTCCACTGCTAACCACCAGTACATGTTAGGGCATCTTACATGCAGTTGGAAAAACAGCCTGGAACTGTTATGTGTTAAGAAACTGCAGTGTAAAGGTTCCCACTCAGACTGACAAGCACTCTCCTGCCATCCCATAGCACAGTTCTCATAAACAGGATAGTCTCGCATTAAAATGAGGAGCCTGTGCCTTGGACATTTTCTCTTGTGGCAGCACTATTTTGGGGAGAGGTGAGGAAAGGCTGGGGGGTGTTCCTCACTTTGGGCTTTGCTCATCTAAAAATGGTTAGTTTAAAAGAAAAGTTTAAAAATAATGTCCCTTCATGTTTAGAGAATAGGTAAATGATCCATTCTCATTAGCTACATTATAGGAAAGCTCCTTTAAATAAATAAAATTAAAATTAAAATGTTAATAAGTGGTTCTGAAATCCTAGCCTTGTGTAGTAATTTTGCTCTGCGCCCTTTTCCATCACAGATAGTGAAAAGGTCACATCTGATTGAAAAACCAATCTGGCAAATAGATTCAACAATACAATAACAAGAAGATAAAGATGTGTAATTCTGCTGACAGCCATGTTTGGTTATTTGATGCTTGTCAGCTCCCAGAAACCTTATCTTTATTTGGAAGTACCTACTAAAAGATTTTTCAATGACTCCCTATCACAACACAAGCATTACTGTGCACTTAATGTGATTTCCTGCTGTCTCAAGGAAAAAATGAAAACGAGCTCAAATTGAGATATAAAATGATGTGAAAGGCATATCAAAACCCAATAGCCAAGCTTTAAAAACTGTTTTCATTCCCCAATAACACTACTAAAATGGTGAGAGATTTTTAAGCACAATCTATAAAACAGACACAATAGACTTCTATAAAATAATTACATTTCAAAAAAAGGCAGATGAAACTTTCTAGATTTTTTTATATTGTTAGGACAAACACCAAAAATCTTGGCTAAATGAGTTCCACATACATACAGACTTGTTCTCCATCACCCAGAATGTGAATCAAGACTGCACAATAAATCACTGCTTATTCAGTCTTTTCTCATGCAAGCATAAACACGAATACAACAAACAGCTAAAAAACTGTTGCCAGACTATGTCTCAAAGCCTCCTGAGGATTATTTCACACAGTATGCTAAGCATATCAAATCCCATAGGATATAGGAATTGAAGAAATGAGACAATTATCCAGATAATTCAGTTTCAAATCCTATAAAAATTCAGAAGAGTCAGTACATGATGAGCTTGATTCTCAGAAGAGTACTGCCTGTAGAGACATAGTCTGACCAAATTGTATTTCCTGATGCCACAGTGTAACTCTCTTATTGAGGGGGTGACAGGCTGGGGCCAAACATAATCTGAAATAGCTTCAAATGATTTGCTAGGACTCCACTGGCACAATCTCAAGAACACCATGGATAAGAATGTTTCCTTATATCTGGGCCCTCAAAGATACATTTTTCGAAGATACATAAAGTTTAAGTTAATCAGAAATGACAAAGAATAGGTTAGTAAGGCATGTTTGTTTGATTGTTTTTGTTGTTTTTATTGTATATTCACTGTCTTACAGTAACAATTTAATAGATTAATGTTCTGAAAAATACCAAAAATTCTCAAAGAAAACCTATCTCAATCATACATATGAGGTCTGTCCATAAGGTATCCAGCCATGTAATATAAAAAAGAGACATTTACTGAAGAAGATACAAGATACATTGTACATAGGACAATAGCATCTCAGTCTCATTCAAAGTAGGCACCTTGGGACCTCACACAGCTCTCTCAGTCACTATCAGCTGCCCTGTTGTATTTTCTCGAGTCTCACTGATGGTCTGAAATCTCTTCCCTTTCAAAGCCAGAAGTTGGACAGTGCCAAATCTAGGCTTTAAGGGGGGCTGAGTCACCTGGGTGATTTGATGTTTTGCAAAAAAACTCTAAATGAGACTGGATGCATGAGCAGATACACTGGGATGATAAAGCTATCAATCACCAGCTGCCCATAGCAGCAACTGAGTCATCCGAATATTTTCTGTGGAGGAATGTTCAAGCTAAATGCAAACTCTGATGTAGATTAATTGTTCTACTTGCTCAGTCATTTGAATGTGACAGCCACACAGTGCACATGCTCACTTGATGTCTACTGCCCCCACTGCCTAGTACAGTGAAGTCATCATTGTTCATGCATGTACTTTCCAGTCCCTTTCCTTGGCTGCCAGATTACATCAATGTTGCACAAGCCATTGTTGTTATTTTCACAATGGTTGGACTTTTTCTGGACAGACCATGTATACACACATACACACACAATCATATAATAAATTTTTATTTACTCCCCATCATGAAACCAAGATTATGTAAATACTGTAATTCCAGTGAGAGACACATTGTCCTTGACCTCAGGAGTTTTTATTCTATCCAAATAGGCAGGCAAATAAGTGCCATAATGTATGAAATAAAGGACCAAGGGGAAATTTAAAAAAAAAAAAATATTTGTTCAGTTTAGGTTGGAAATAAGACTAATAAGGGTATACTTCATAGTTTAAGTGATGCTCGAAGACTTTACTGAAGAGAAGAGAAAAAAGATAAGAGAGAGGGTTTCAGATGATATAGAATATTTTTAATGCATCAGGCATAGAGCACTGAGCAGATGGGAATGCTGAAAGTATTTCAATATGGCTACAGCAGAGACATTGAAGGGGGAAGTTGGCAAAAGATAAAACTGAGGAAGTAGACACAGGCCTTGGATTAATGTTGTCAAGTTTGAATTCTATCTTGAGAGCAGAGATGAGCCGTCTCAACAATGCTCAGTGATGGGCATTACTATGTACACTGTATAAAGAAAAATTTGAAATTCAAAGATAAAAATATGATTTTTCAAGGTAATTTAGTGTATCAGTCTTAGTTCTGGAAGAAAAGAGATGACACACTCAAATTAGGTAACTGAAGATAATTGAATAAAGGTACTATTTATAAAGGTAAAACTTAGGATGTAGAGAAATCTACAAGGTACAGGTCTAAGTAGGAAGCACCTACTACTTCTAGGCTTAAAGGACCATAAGAATAGAGTATTAACAGGATAACGAGAGAAGAGTTTGTGGAGGGAGACATCTGGCATTCAGTAAGGACGAGTCCCTTACCCACTGTGACCAGCAGGAAGGGAGTAGGGGAACTTAAAACCTTGACCCACTTTGCATTGGTTGCTTCCAACTGGAAACCAGAGAGTAAGGGAGCTCTTCGGTGTAATCTCAGGACATAAAGGATGGTGGGGAAAGATAGACAGAGGACACAAAGAGACAAGCAAGACAGGAAAGAAATCAATAACAGAACTCAAACTTAAGCCTGGTCCTCAGTCTTTCATTCCAAAACCATTAGACAGAAGGTGTCTCTACAGTCCACTATTTCTTTTCCATTTCTGTATTAAAAGCAAAGTCTATTAACAAAATATTCAATGAGTAGAATTACTTTTTTAAAAAATACTGGAAACTCCTAGATAATCCTTGAAACTTTTGTGCCCTAGAATTTGGGCAGTAGGGACTGGGAACAACATTCTTTATTCCCGCAAAGAATGAAATGGCCTTGACATTGCAGTAATAATAAAAAAGAATACATTTATATATATTTTAAGTGGAAATGACTATTAAAATACCTTGAACTTCATGATAGAATTTTTTAAATAATTAGAATTCATGCCATTTCAAATTCATTTACTTTACTGATAAAGTAATTTACCAGTGTAAAGTGCCTTAAGGAATGAAGACAATTTGTTTTATTATTTCTTTTTTCTTTAAAATACTAAAATATACTTTTCTGTTTTCAACAGATCAGACAGGTTTAATTTTGTCATATTGATTTTTAGATAAATTTAACAAAAATGAAAATTGCATACTTTATTTTCAAAAGACAATACTTAGCCTGATGCAATGAACTGCTATATAATATACTGTAATATAATAAAATTATAAAAGAAAACCTACGGATGTTAACAAATTCTTTTAATAATAAAAACAAAAATTATTCTTCATGAAGCATACTCTATATTAGCTTCTAGGAGGAATATCAAAATTTAGGTACAGAATAGGGCACAGTAGCCTTTTACTGGGAGACCAGGGACGATTATTTTATTTTTACTAAGGCAGAAGCTGACTTGTTAACATGCTCAATTTTCCCAACTTCCCTAGGTCTCAGTCTCTTCCTTTGGAAAATGAGGGAGTTAATCGACCACTTGGATTCACTCCAGTGATACCTGGATAATTTAGACAACCATATCTGCAATTTCATGTTACACCAGGAAAACAGAATCAAAGAGCCCTGGGTTTTGATTCCTCCACCTTATTAACAAAATTTAAAACTATAAGTCTCAGTCTATTTGCAGGAAAATAGGCACAATAATAATAACCAATTCCTCATAGAATTGTTGGGAGAATTAATTTTTAAAAATGCATGTGAGGTGAATCTAAAAGATAGCTAGTATTTCTCTATCAGAGAACTAAGCAGGTATCACTGCCATTGTATGAATTTGAAAGATTGAAAAACATTCCCTACCTTATTGCTCTAGCTCCTTGATGACAACAGTTTTTTATCTCACTGAATGTTGTTCCCAGCCCCTCAGGGACTACAACTGCTAAGAAATCGTGTGTGTTTTATTGTTTCCCTATGTTTGATCAGAGCCATCCTGTTCACTAGAGCAAGAATGAAAAGTGTAAACACCGAAATGCTACCGAGCATAAAATGGAACTGGATTCATCTTTAATTCCCCAACCTCATTCCAGTGATGTCTTCAAAATGTGTTGAACGCTTAGAAATTGGAAAAGCTAGTGAAAACCTGTAAGAATCATCCAGGGAGACAAAAACATATGTGGGTCACATTCTAGTGAGCACTAGGAGCCCACCCAGAGTGGAAGAAGGGAAACTAATACTGGGAAACTACCCCTCAAAAAGATATTTTTGGAAATAAGAGATAACTGATACTGCAGAGAAATATGAGCTCTCAGAAACAATAACAAAACTTCTGACATCCATTGAGCACAAACATTACAAAAGAAAAAAATGGTTATCATGCCATATATCTAGTTTCTAGTTTTGTTAGTCACAGATTTTATTCTCAAAAGAAATTTTCCTATTTGGCTGCAAATGGTTAGTAGAATTGATTTTGGTCTTATCATTATCCCTAGAAATTCCTTTAAAATAATCATGTTTTACATTATATAAAGAGTATGCATTTTTCTCTTTTAACTTAAGGAGATTTAGATTTCAAAATCAGAATTATTAAATACTCCTCAACAAGAATTCATATTCAAAGGTGATAAGACAGAATCATTGAAAAAAAATGCTAAGCCACTTTATCTGAATTAATTGATTTCTCTTCGCTGCTTCCATTGAGTGAACTTTCACAGCCTAGAAAGGAGGGTAGGTGTGAACTGCCACTGGAAACAAAGTTAAGGTAACGTACCTCACACCTTGCAAAATTGATATGACATTTTATATTATGACAAGAGGAAATAGTTTCCCTCAATCACTTACAATGTTGGTTTTAAATGATTTCATGTTTTCTTTTTTTAAGTTATCCATTTACCATTAGCTCAAAAAAATCCATTAGCTTAAAAAAATTAGCCATTAGCCATACCTAGGATAATCTCCAGGTGAGCTAGAAGATCTCTTCTTAGGACTTTAAATCCCATGTGTTCTTATCAAAAATAAATAATAAATAAAACTTTTAATGTAGAAGCGATTTTGAACTGACAGGGAAATTTCAAGAACAGTATAAAGAATACCTGCACCCTCAACCGAGAGTTAGCCACCACTGACATTTGACCCCGCTGACTTTACACTTTGCTCTCTTCCCGTCACAGCAAGAAGGTAAGTCAAAGAAGCATCTGGATGTTCCCAGGAGTATAACTTTCTATCATATTATCATTAGAAATAGTAGGAGTCAAATGTACCTTTCAGCTTAGGGCCAGGCTAGATGCTCTGCTCCAATAGCACTCTAGGATCTATTCCATTTTTTAAACTGAATTTAATAATATCTTTTATAGCAGTTTTCTCCAGTACAGGATGAGGCTTAAAATCAGGTGTCATATCCATTCAGTTCCATAAATCAGAATAGTTTCTCAGTCTTTCTTCATCTTGTATGACACTGAAATAAATTTTCTACTGAATAATCTCTACCTCCCTCCTTTTAAAATAGAATATTCCTCATTTTGTTTGTTGGGTGTTTCTTCATTATTAGATTCAGAACGCATCTTCCCAGCTGGGAATGACACGTATGGCCATACACATATGGCTTACAATGTAAGTCACATGTGTCCTTCTCAAATACCACATTCCAAGGTGCATTGTCAATCTGTTTCTATTTCTGGAATTCATTTTAGTTACCTGCTCAAGGTGCTGTCCTATTCTCCTACTGTATAATTTTCCCGTTGCTATTAGTAAGGGTCTGCAAGGCAGATGAAGATCAAACAAATATCCTGCTCTTCACCAAAATTCTCATCTCAGGGAAAGCATTCATTACGGTTCTTGCTTGACCCAATCTTCACTGTGATGGTTACAAAACTGATTTCCACCTCCAGGATTTCCCCTTATTTAATAGTCAGTAGTTGCCATTTTCCTGTAAACAAGATGCCCATTTTCCCTTTTCCCACATTTATTTTTATTTTCTTTATTTGTGACATGAATTCATAAATTCCTAGTTTTCCAGTAGTTTACCATTCATTGGTCTCCTTAGTTCCTTGATGTTGGAACTGTTCTTGCTGTGGCAGGAGGGACCCCTGTATGGGGGACTCTTATGCCGGTGTGACAGATCTTATCACTACTTTCATGACTTTCTTACTTTTTGGCATAACAAGATGTTCCAGGCTGATCTCCTCTACCTCCACTCTGTACTCAGCATCTCGTCAAGGAGCCTGATCCCTCTCATCAGTGTGTGGTACTAGAAATAAGATCTGGGTGCTATGTGTGTGTTTCCATGCCTTTTCAGTGGAGTTTATAAAGTTATACACCCAAGGGAGACCCTGCAAAAAAAAAAATTTATTTATAAAAAATGGAGTATTTATTCTTCCATGTTTAAATTTCAGTTACCTTCAAAGTACTCTCCATTTGATACAATACACCTGTTGAGATTTTTTTCCCCACTACTCACAATAGTTTCTAAACTCGTTGATTTTGTTGCCTTCTGGTGCTTCTGCTTTTTTGTTGCACCTCTTCCATATCTGCAAAAAGGTTTCCTTTTGAGGACTTTTTTCATCCAGGCAAACAAAAAAAGTTACTTGGGGCAAGATCAGGTGAATAGAGAGGGACATGGGGGACATGTGGGTTTTGGTTCAAAAACTGGTGAAAACTCAGTGGGTGTGGGCAGGTGCTTTCATATCAATAAATCACGCTTCATGAAATGGGAAAACACATTGAAAGAGTCTTCAAAAAATTCACTGAAGCCAACACAGTCTCTCACATTGCCAAATGGTACACTGATGCAGATGGATTCCTAGAACACTACCCTAGGGGGAGAAGCCTGTACCACAAGGGGCCCACCCTCCTGAAGACAATTCTAGCTCCTTTTGGGTACCCTCTCATATGCCAAAATACACAAGCACAAACAAATACATAAGCACATACAAATATATAGATACCTAAATATGTGCATATACCTAAATATGCACAGACAATTTAGTAATCAAGTGTCCATTCCAGTCCCTCACTTGCTGTCCATTCTCACATGGTTCATTCTTCTCTTCTTCCATTTTATTTCCCTCCTTCCTCAGTGAGAGCTTTGTCTGCCAACAGTGTTGACACACTTACCTATTTGCTCAATCAGGACTAATTTACACATGCTACCACAAAAACAACCCACTTTTAAAAGTTCACTATTTGTTTGCTGCTCAAGACTAAGGCTACATACTTCAGTGTTTCACTCACCAATTTCTCAGTCCCAGACATCCGTATCCTCTGCCACCCTGCTCTACTACTCATAGTCACATACCTTAGGCAGGGTTCTTAACTTTTCTGAGCTTTGATCTCATCTGCGAAGCAGGCATAATGATGATTCTTATTTCATCGGGTTGGTTTGCGGAGTAAATGGGACAATGCATGTCAAACAATATTCAGTGCTGGAAGAACTCACTGATTGATCTGTAGTCTGAGAAGGAAGGAAAGAAGCTGTGGACTCGAGTGTCTTTTGATAAAGTAGTCATGGTGTGGATAATAGAATTAAAACTTTGATTCATAGGAAATTCAGTCTATCATATGGATTATTATTGAAATATGTATAAACTTAAGCCTGATTTAAAATAATGACAATCCACTCCTAATAGTCAAATTATAACTTTATTCAAAAACACTCATTGTATCCACCATTTTCCAGGCGTTGCATTTCAAAACATAAATAAGACATGTTTATAATAGAATATGAAGATGCAGATAGGTAAAATAACTGTGGAACACAAATCATTATAAAAGACACACGGGGTTGAGATCAGGAAGAACATATGGAACCCAGATGCTTCTATAATACTTATAGTATCCACCCAAATATTGACATGGGAAATTATAGGCAACTTTCTATAATAAAATTATATTTTCCCTAATTATAAATTGCCACTGAAATTATTTGCTCTATATTAAAAATTTGTTCTATATTAAAAATAAGGATAAAATTTCCTCAAAAATCCTCCAAATTATTTCGGATACAATTTCTATAATAGTGAAATAAAATGCAACCCCCCAGCTGGCTATGACTTAAAAATTGAACTTATACATGATACAACATTTTATAAAATTCTCTATTTACTTATGATTTACAATATCAAGCAAGTCTTGAGAGGCTAAAATATTGTAATCCAGATTCTCTCTCTCATTGGCTAGCCCAGAGATCCAAGAAGCTCAGTAAATCCTAAACAGAAAAATCACACACAGACACATTGTAACAAAACTCCTGAGAACCTGCAGAAAAGCCTTAATAGCACCTGCATAAAAGAAAGGGTGGCAGGGTTGGAGGAGCACATAGTGCCTTCAAAAGTGGAATGATAAACATACAACTAATTTGTCCACAGAAATTGTGGAAGCCAAAGCTTCCTCCAATAATGGAATTAATGTATGTACAGTGAAGGAAGAAAATAACTGACAACCTAAAATTTTATACTATATGAAATGAAATGCTACTCAAAAATGCAGTTTGTAGTAGGCAGAGAGATTAAACATAAGAAAATAAAAGCAAAATATGTGACAAGGGAAAATAGTCAGTTATTCTTTCTAGCATAGTTTGAAAGTGGTAAAAATAAGAAGTCAGAAAGGGTACGTAAGTTTTGAACATTATTTGTCAATTTTACTCATTTAACATTTATTTGTCATTCCACTGAAAAAAGTGCAAAATATAATTTTTTCAATGTATACAGAAATTTACTGAAGTCAAACATATTTGACTCCATGTTCAACTTCAGTAAATTTCTGTATACATTGAAAAAATTATATTTTGCACTTTATAAATCAGGCCCAAAGACATTTTATAGCACTGAAATCACACAGAGTAATTCTTATAACCACAAAGATATTAGAAAATATTTGGATTTAGATGAACTGGAGAAAATGAAAAACACAACTTTAAAAAAGTGACAAAGTATAAATAGAAATCTGAATAATACCATACCTTTTAAAGAAACTCAGTTTATAATTTAAAATGTCCCTACAGGAAAAATTCAAGCCCCAGTTTGTTTCAACAGTGAGTTTTAAATAATATTTAATATGTTAATTTATTAGCATATCCCGGAAACTCCTCCAGACAACAGAAATAGAGGGTGGCCTTTGCATCCCATTTACAATGCCATGGTAATATTAACACAAACTCTGACAGAGATATTCAACAAAAATAACAGATAAACATCTCATATGAACATGGATGCAAAAAAACTGAAAATCTTAGCAGAAGAAATCCAGTCATATATAATAAATGTAACACATAATGGTTTAACCCATGAGTCCAAAGTTGAGTTAGCATTACAAAATAAATCATTATAATTCACCACATTAAGAGAATGAAAATAAAAATTGCACAATGATTTTAACAGGTTCAAAAGGATTCACTCTCCATTCATGATCATTAAAAAGTCTCAGCAAATTAGTAATAGAAGGGAATACTCTCAACTTGATCTAGGATATCTACTAGAAAATCTACAAGTAATATTATAATCATTGGTTAAATGTTCAATGCTTCTTCCTATACTAAAGAACAGAATGAAGTCACCTTGTATAACCACTTCTAGTCAACATCATGTTGGAGGGCTTTATTCAGTATAACCACTTCTAGTCAACATCGTGTTGGAGGGCTTTTAACATCGTGTTGGAGGGCTTTATTCATTTAAATATATTGCAAGGAAGAACTAAAATTTACTTTATTGTTTACATAGAAAATTAGAAAAGGATCTACAAAAAATACTATTAGAATTAATAAGGGGATTTAGTAAAGTGACTGAATTCTAGGTCAGCATATATATAACATAAATTATATTTCTATTACTAGACATAAAAAATACATAAAAGAAAATTTTAAATGTTATTTAAAATTCCATAATTAAATATAAAATGTCAATAAATAAAATGAATGAAAGATATTAAGATATAAAGGCCATTAAACTAAAAATTATATATAGCTGAGAAAAATTAAAGACCTAATAAATAGAAGGTATATAGCAAGTGATAAATCCCTTCCATTGCTGATATGAGTCCACATGTGTACAATCTCCTAGGGAAACAGTTCAGCAATGACTACTAACCCTGTATATGCACATAATCTATGACCAAGCAACTCCACTTTGAAGCATATACCCAAGAAAAATGCATGCTTCTGTGTATCAAATAATACACAAAATGTTCATTCATAGTAGTGTATTTTAATAGCCCAAAACTGAAAATAATACAAATGTCCATTTAAAGTTGAATAACAAATAAAGTGTGATATATGTACACAATTATTTATTATATATACATAACAAGGAATATAACTTCTGAGACATAAAACTACATGTAGGGATCTCAAAAACACACTGAGTGAAAGAGTTAGCACAGAGCAGTCTTTATCTGAAGAGGTGCAATGACTGAAAGGAGGCATGTGGGAGCCCTCAGGATCTGTTGAAAATGTTCTGTATGTGGCTCTCGGCAATTGTTACATAGGTAGAATACATATGAAAAAATGTCACAAGTTGTGCTCTTAAGATTTAGGCTCTTGACTTCCAGCCAAGATGGAGGCATAGGTGGAAACACTGTGCATCCTCACACAACCAAGATTAAGGACAACAAAGATTTTGAAATAAAAGTACAACCATAACAGTCAGAAAATTGAACTGTACGGAAGTCCGACAACCATTCAACCAGACCGGCAAGAGGGGTGGAGTTGGCGGCTGGTGGAGAGGGGTCGTGGCAGGAAAAGGTGGTGGCTACCAGACCCTGGAATGCAGGTGGCTAGGTGCTGACCAAGGTCACACATTCACACACAGATAAACTAGGCAAAAACAGGCAGTGAGACAGACTGTGCAACCCAGGGCTCCAGAGCCAGGAAATAAAGCCTAAAAACACAGATTCTAAAGGTGCCAGAAGAGACCTCACAGGAGAATTCACTGGAGAGACCCACAGGGTCCTAGAACATACACAAGTCCACCCACCCGGGAACCAGCATCAGAAGGGCCCAATTTGCTTGGGGGAAGTGGTAGAGGGGACTGAAATCCAAGACAGAGCAGAACAAGAGCCATTGTTCCCTCTCTGACCTTGCCGCAACATACAGAACCACAACCCAGCCACTGGGTTGCCCTGCCCTGGTGAACACCTAAGGCTCTGCCATTCATACATAACAGGTGTGACCTAACCGAAAACTTATGGTTCAAATGGAAGAACAAATCAAAGCCCCAGAGCCAATATTTTTAAGCTACCAAGAGATAGCTAACCTATCAGATGCACAGTTCAAAACACTGGTGATCAGGATGCTCACAGAACTGGTTGATTTCGGTCACAAATTAGATGAAAAAATGAAGGCTACACTAAGTAAATGAAGGAAAATGCACAGGGAACCAATAGTGATGGAAAGAAAACTGGGACTCAAATCAATGGAGTGGACCCAAAGAAAGAAAGAAACAACCAAACAGAAAAGAATGAAGAAACAAGAATTCAAAAAAATGAGGAGAGGCTTAGGAACCTCCAGGACATCTTTAAATGTTCCAACATCTGAATTATACAGGTACCAGAAGGGGAAGAGGAAGAGCAACAAGTGGAAAAGTTATTTGAACAAATAATAAAGGAGAATTTCCCCAAACTGGCAAAGAAAATAGACTTCCAGGAAGTCCAGGAAGCTCAGAGTCCCAAAGAAGGTGCACCCAAGGAGGAACACACCAAGGCACATCATAATTACATTAGCCAAGATTAAAATGAAGGAGAGAATTCTAGCAGCAGCAAGAAATAAGGGAATGGTTACCTACAAAGGAGTTCCCATCAGACTGTCAGCTGATTTCTCAAAAGAGACCTTACAGGCAAGAAGGGGCTGGAAAGAAGTATTCCAAGTCATGAAAGGCAATGACCTACATCCAAGATTGCTCTGTCCAGCAAAGCTTTCATTTAGAATGGAAGGGCAAATAAAGCTCTTCTCAGATAGGGTCAAGTTGAAGGAGTTCATCATCACCAAGCCCTTACTATATGAAATGTTAAAGGGACTTATCTAAGAAAAAGAAGACAAAAAATGTGAACAGTGTAAAGACAGCAAACTCACAATTGTTAACAACCACAACTAAAACAAGCAAACTAAGTGGACAGCTAAAACAGGAGCAGAGCCACAGAAATGGAGATCACATGGAGGCTTAGCGACAGGGGAGTGGGAGGAGGAGAGGGAGGAAGAAGGTACAGAGAATAAGTAGTATAGATGGTGGGGAGAAAATAGACAGGGGAAGGGCAAGAGTAGCATGGGAATTGTAGAAGCTAAAGAACTTATGACACATAGACATGAACTAAAGGGGGGGTAATGTGGGTGGGAGGGGGTGTGCGGGGTGGAGCGGAATGAAGGGAGGAAAATGGGACAACTGTAATGGCATAATCAATAAAACACATTACAAAAAAAAAGATTTAGGCTCCTTACTGTATTTAAATTATATTAATTTTTTAAAAAGCCAAGGGGATTGGGTAACAGAAGCAAACAATATTTGGAACCACCATTGTCTCTTATACAGACAGTCCTTACACAGCCTTTCACCCTGCATTGCTAATAGTAGTTTACATGTATGTTTTCAATTAATTATTCACCAAAGGAGAGTAAAGCAACAGATCCTAGGATACTACTTATTGTTCTACCAGCAGTGTTTAACTCATTGCCTGACATTTAATATACATACAACAATAAACATAAGATGTGATTGTGAGGAATAAATGTGATGGCATTTATTATAAACATATAACCTAATACAGTGCCAGGAAATAGCATGTTGTAAAAAATACTATTTGCCTTCCCTTCCAACCAAAACATACAAACTAATTTTACACTTTTTCCATTCTATAAGGAAATTCTCTCTGAAGTGCACTGTGGTACGTATTTTCTTTTAATAATACGCATTTGTTGTAAAGTGTGACTTGTAGGGTGTAAGAGAATTCTGTGCTAGTAGTCAAATAACAAAGGCTTTATATGTTGAGCTTCCATTTAAAGGAGAGCCAGGGTGATCTGTTTTGATTATTGCAATGCAATGATATCTGGGGGAAAACACTTGTTTTTTTTACCTTGTTTTTAAGTAAATATGGTTAAACAATAATAGCTAAAATACATGATAGAAAATATTTCCAAACAGGAATAGTGAAAGTCTAATTCAATTAGACATTTCAATCATTTTAAATGAATTGTAAGGGATTAATGTTCTCAAGTCATTACTAAAATTCTATCCGTTTCTATTATAATTAATTCTAGGTTATGTGACATAAACAATGTTTTCTTTGCATGGATCTGGAGTAAGGGAAGTTTACATCTAAAGGAGATAGGCAATTAGCATGAAAAGTAGCTGAAATAGGAATAGCAGAGGCCCTTGTATTTCCTAATCAGAAGTAAATGGCACGATTCCAATATGAGCCTTAAATTGTAATTCCCAGGGACAGACACAAAATTACTAGCATTGATTTGCGATTAAACTGCTGTTCACATGAGCAATTCTATGAAGTATATTTCTCGGGTGAGTAGCATCAAGAATATATTCATTTTATGATGAGAAATTATTTTCTTCTGGAATGACTGGAGAGGTCATCTAATCAAACATGAATTCACATGGCTGATAAAAGAGTTCTGGGGTTTGTAATTGTGCTATGAAATAAAGAGCTATTCCCAAGGGTGTGGCCACCCAGAACATGATACTGTGTTGGTGGGTCACTTTTTATACCATACTGTAACTGCCCTTTAAAAAATTATTTTCAAAGTTGGTTTTTAAAAATACCTAGCAGAGAGATTTTATGACAACCACAATTTGCCTAGTATATCACATAATTTTACTAGCTCATGTGTGTGTGCATGTGTGTGTGTGAGAGAAAGAGAGAGAGAATCTTTCAGTCAGAGACACTTACTTTATCTACGTCATATAAGAATACAAGGTTTTGATCCCTCTGTTTTGACATATCTCCACATATTGTTCTTTCACTGAGATTTTATTGAGTATGTATTTTATTTGTTTTACAAATAAACCAAAGATAAACTTAGCCAAAAAGTAATCTGGCAAAGTTATTATTACTGCCCAAAATAAAAATAGTAGCATACGTCCACAAGATAACAATTGCTATTTTCAAAAAAAAAGATTTTTCACATTGAGATATATATATTATATATATATTATATATATGTATACATACACACACATCATTTTCTTACTTGGAATGGGTCAGAACATACTACCTCTAGTAGAATTATGGAGAGAGTAAATACCTTAAGAACATTTTCAAAAGGTATATAGCCTCACTAGCTAGCTACAATTCAAAAGTGGAAGGAGTGGAAACCTTCTTAGCAGATGGGATGGTGTAATATGTCTGAAGCTGGGGATTTGCATGAATATGAATTACAAATAGCACAGATAACATGGTGTTCAAAAGCTGTTAAGAATCTTGAATGTCAAAGTCATTTAGCTGACATTTGGAGGGACATAATTACCTTAAGAACATGGAAATGGGTTGGTCTAAATTGCATGGGCCGAGAATCACAGGACACACAATGGCATTGCTTTGGCAATAATTGTGACAAGTAGGCATAGCCAAAGAAGCCTAGAACGGCACACATTAATGCAGTGACATTTTTTCAATCTGTGCTGCCCTTTCAGAAATATGCATATGAGGCCTAAATAACCTCCGACCCATTATAAAATAACAGGAGACAAAAAATAAAATAAAATCTACCATAAGCCCTATCCCTGACAGTCTAAAGAAAAGAGTTCATTCACATTTCATACACACAGCTTTACATATTTCCAACATTTAAAATACGTTGAATATTACCAACTTTCAAAGTCTCATCATCTGTAGTAGGTTCACTTGCAAGTCACTAATGGCTCCTAGTGTATCTGCACTGAAAGACTGACAGTTCCTGATTGTAGAATAGGTTGCTGTTAATGGAAATAACTTCCTATATTAACATAAATTATCAATCAAAAATGAAGTATGCAGTTACAAAGGAAACAAATATTTTCCATGTTTCTCATTTATTCAGGTGTATGAAAAAAAGGTATTTGAAATGTGAGTCTCTTTGAGATTCTGAGGAAGTATACCAGACACAGTCCACACATTAACAGGTAAGCTCAAGGATTCCTGGAGGAGGCAATTTACCACCTGTGGTAGGGAACTACAAGAGAGCATATTTACTCCCTAGTTTTAGCCATTGGTACTAGACCTTCAATATAAACTATGCTATGAAAGGAGATTGCAAGAAACTAATGCTTTATTAACATTTCATCAAATAATTCACATACAGTTACTGAAATATTGATTAAAATTTAACATTAATGATGCAATGAACACTTTAATATCTAAACCAAATATTCACTAAAAGGAAAGTTGTGAATCCTAATTAATATTTAATTTCAAAACTGAACAAGATACTTGATTTTTTTAACAGATCAATATCCTAAACTGTCATAACTTTTGGAACTCAGCAAGTACAAAATATTTCAAATTACATTTTTCATTGCCTCCATTCCAACCCCAGCCTGCTGAGCCCCAGCCTCGCTGACCACGATTTCCCCTGACTTCAGTGGCATCTACTGTCCATCCCACACCATTTAACACTTATTTACTCCTGTATTGTCCACTAATCTTTCATACATATCAGTCTGTCCTCCTTCACGGAATCATATAATCTGTGAAATTATTTATATTATGTTAAGGATATAAGAGTTACTGATAGAATTTGTTGATAGATTAACAAAACACTGGTTTCAGTGTAGTGATAAAAAACAACACATGATTTCACTTATATGTGAAACTTATAGAACAAAATAAACAAACAAACAGACCCATGGATACAAAGAATAGGCTGATGGTTGCTGGCAGGTGACTGTGGGGACTGGGTGAAAAAGGAAAAGGGATTAAGAACCACAAACTGGTAGATACAGATAATCACAAGAATGTAAAGTCCAGAGTACAGAATAGAGTCGATAATATCATATTAACTATGGGGTCAAGTGGGTACTTGAAATATTGGGGAAACCACTTTATGAAGTATATACTCATCTAGCCCCTTGCAGTACACCTGAAACTAATATGGAATAATATTGAATGTAAACTGCCATTGAAATTTTTTTTAAAAAATAAATTTAAAAAACAATGAACAGCTCTGGCTCATGTGGCTCAGTGAATGGAGTATCAGCTTGTGAACCAAAGGGTCATTGATTCAATACCCAGTCAGGGCACATGCCTGGATTGCAGGCCAAGTCCTCAATAGGGGGCATGTGAGAGGCAACCACACATTGGTTGTTTCTCTTCCTCTCTTTTTCTCTCCCTCCCCCTTCCTCCAAATATAAATAGATAAAATCTTTAAAAAATACAACAAAGGTAGACAGAGAGATACACAGATGTCAGTGATTAACAGACATGTGATAATTACAATAATAGAAAAACATTGTTGAGTCTTACACCCAAGATGGCAACATAGGTAAACATGGCTCACCTCCTCACACAACCACATTGAAATTACAACTAAAATATAGAGCAACCATCACTCAGAACCATAAGAAATCCAGTTGCATAGAAGTCTGACAATAATGGGATTAAAGAAACCACATCCATCCAGACTGGTAGAAGGGGCAGAGATGCAGAATGGGCTGGTCCCACATCCATGAGTGGTAGGTAAATTCAGGAGGGATATCTTGGGAGTGAGGAGTCCCAGCCCAGGTTTCCAGTGCCAGGAAGATAAGTCTCCATAGCTTCTGGCAGCAAAAACCAGTGGGGATTAAGCCGGTGGAAGAAACATTTGGAGTCCCAAGCAGTTCCTCTGAAAGAACCCACACACAGAGTTACTCAGACTCTTCTGAGCTCCAGCACCAGGATAATAGCTTAAAAGGCACCAGAGACATACAGGGAGGAACCGAAGTGTCTGACACGAAGGTGGCAGTTGGGGGACAGCTTTCTCTCAAACAGAATGGCAAGCAGTCACTGCCCCTTTTCTGAGCCCTCCCCACACAGAGCCACAGAGCCAGCAGGTGGGTGCCATATCTGAGACTACACCAACCTGGATAACACTGTTTGTTCTGCCCTGGAGATCCCCTGAAACTCCTTCCCATCCAACTAATGGGCACACCCAAACAGTTAACCATGACCTTTCCATATGAATGGCTGGTATCAGTTCATGCTTGACAACTTCCTAAATCCTATCAAACAAGCAACAGCAAGCCTCATTAAGCCTCCAGGTGTCACAATTCTTACTAAGTGGCCCCAGGCCAGGCACTAGAAGCAGCCAGCCTAGATTCACAGCTAGAAATCTCCAAGCCCAACACAAGTAGTAGTTATCTGCTGATGGCTTTACAGCTCTTGCAGGGTGGACCTGGGCAGAACACAGGTGAGGCTGACCTTGGCATGTACCACCCGGGAAACCCAAAGCCTGCAAAACCAGTGGACAGTTACAGACCCCACCACCCTTCCCCTGCACAAATGATCCTCTGCAGAGGGCGGAGGTTGGTAGTCAGTGGTCACAGGCAATCTTTGCAGCTGATTGGCCTGGTTAAATCCCTCCCATTGATCTCCCAACAGAATCCAAGACTGAACTACCAGATGATTGTAAACTCAGCCCCCAAGAAAGGTACACCTCGAGTATGCAGCTTGGGTGATAGGGAAGGCTATGCCACTGGTGCCTACAGGACACCTACTACATTAGGCCATGTTACCAAGACATGGAGTCAGAGCAGCTCAACCTAACACATAGAAACAAACACAGGAAGGCTGCCAAAATCAGGAGACAAAGAAATAGGGCCCAAATGAAAGAACAGATCAAAACTCTAGAAATAGAACTAAACAAAATGGAGATAAGCTATCTATCAGATACAGAATTCAAAATTCTGATTATAAGCATGCTCAAGGAACTTAGTGAGGATCTCAGCAGCATAAAAAAGATGCAGTCAGAAAAAAAGGATGCACTGAAATAAGGAATAATTTACAGGGAAACAACAGTAGAGTGAATGAAGCTGAGAATCAAATTAATAATTTGGAACAGAAGGATGCAAAAAACAACCAATCAGAATGACAAGAAGAAAAAAGAACCCAAGAAAATAAGGAAAATGTAAGCAGCTTTTGGGACAACTTCAAGCAGTTCAACATTTGCATCATAGGGGTACCAGAGGAGAAGAGAAAGAGCAAGAAATTGGAAATCTATTTGAAAAAACAATGAGGGGGCAATGGCGCTGAGGGATCTAAAATGTCCACTGAGGCACAGAGAGTTGATGACAGTCCAAGCACTAGTGGAGGAAGTTCTGATGGAGACCAACATAAAAGTGTTCAAGAAGAACCAGAAAGAGAACAAGTTCAGCCCAAGAAAAAGGATGGGGAAATATCCAGCAACAGCTGCTAAATTGTCAACTAGTGCTAAATGAATTCAGAGGAACTTGCAGAAATTACATGGGATCCTCCGCCCAACTGCAGTGCTGGACCCAAAGAAGACAACATTTATGAATGGAGGTCAACTATATTGGGACCCCCAGGAACTGTCTATGAAGGATGGGTGTTCTTCCTTAACATTGCCTTTTCACCAGACTATCCATATAAATTCCCTAAGGTTACCTTCTGAACAAGAATCTATCATTGTAATATTAACAGCCCAGGCGTGATCTGTGGACATCCTGAAGGACAAGTGGAGTCCAGTTCTGACCATTTCTAAAGTCCTCCTCTCCATCTGCTCCCTTCTCACATATTACAACCCTGCTGACCCTCTGGTGGGCAGCATCACCACACAGTTCATGACCAACAGAGTGGAGCATGACCAAATGGCCAGACAGTAGACCAAGCTATACACTCCGTAGTGGCCTGCACCTGCCGCCCCCACTGGACCTGTGCAAGCACATTCACCAAGAGCATCAATAGATCTACCGATCTACCCAGCCCTCTGGACCTCGGTTATTTCTTATTTTTATCATGTTTTGAACCATTTTGCAATGGTATGTCATCCTTCTCTCCCCCTTCTTCCTCTTTCCTCTTCTTTCTTTTCCTTTGCTCCCCCTCCCTCAGACCCCTCACCCCATTTATTTTCTTTTTAATTTCTATTAATTTGAAAGATCTGGGTTCTTTTCCCCACATCATTGTGGATGGGAACTTTGTTTTCAGAGCAAACAATGTTGGATCTTTAATAGGAAGAGCTTTCTTACAAAGCTTTGTATTCCTGTGTGGGTTTTTGTTGTTTTATTTCAATTTCTTTTCTTTCATATGATCTTTGGGGAAACACAAATTCAGAATTATATCTCATTTCTACTTAAATATAGTGCTTATGGTTAATTTTTTTCTACTGAAGTTTTTATAGGTGGGTGCAGGCTACTAGGAACAAGTTTTTGTACAAAAGCAGCAAGCAGAATCACTGTGCATTACTGAGACTCTGTTTACCACTAGCCTTCTGTCCCCCACACAGAAGACTGTTGGGATGAACAAAATAATAACTATTTTGATTTAGTTATAGTGCTTATAAATTTGTTAGAGACCTGCCACTTTTGACTGTGAATCAGTTGATATACACTTGTACTATTCAAGCACTCAATAAATCACTGTGGCTGATAAACACAAATAAAATAAAATAATAATAACAATGAAAGAAAATTTCCCTAATGTGGTGAAGGAAATAGACATGAAAGTCCAGGAAGCACAGAGAGTCTCAAACAAGATGGATGCAAAGTGGTTCACTCTAGGACACAACATAATTAAAATGCCAAAGGTTAAAGATAAAGAAGAGAATCAGAGAGAAAAAAGAAGTTAGTTACCTATAGGGGAGTTCCCATAAGTCTGTCAACTGCTGATTTCTCAAAAGAAACTGTGCAGGCTAGAAAGGACTGGCAAGAAATATTCAAAGTCATAAAAAGCTGGGACCTACAGCCAAGATTGCTCTACCTAGCAAAGATGTCATTTACAATCAAAGGGCAGATAAAGAACTTCCCAAACGAGAAAAAACTAAAGGAGTTCATATCATCACACCATTATTATATGATATGTTAGAAGGACTAATTTAAGAAAAAGAAGAAGACCAAACTATGAACAATAAAATTGCAATAAATACATATCTACCAACAATTGACTCTAAAAGACAAACTAAGCTAACAAGAACAGAGACACGGTAATGGATACGGAGAGTGTTT